>JAIFZK010000114.1:0-215000 GCA_027481765.1 Tenualosa thibaudeaui | reverse complement strand
AAGGCAATTCAAATGTTTTCTCATTTCAAGCTGCATGCTGCAACGTGTGCCACTAACATCTTAATTATGGTTTGCATATTCTTATCAGTATGGCCCACACCATGTTGAGGTTGTGCCTGACCTAAAAAGTCTCCCATCCGTTCTCCACCCACCACCCCCACCCCCCATCCCAACCTGGGCCGAGCTTGAGCACACGACAAGTCACGAGCAAACACTAAAGACCAAAGGACAATCTTGATTAGCCCAGTCCAGTCCAGCACAGTGCTGCTGCTGCTGCTGCTGCTGGTGGTTGTTGTGCTGGGGGCACGGCCAGGAAGAGATGGCTTGTTGTAGGGGACTGGCAAGAACGTGAGGGAACTCTAAACTTAGACACCCACAGCTGTGGCTAAGAAGCTCAGGGGCCAAAGTAGTGGCGGCAGCAGCAGCAGCATCAGCAGCGTGTTTGGGCCCTAGAATTCCATGGAAAAAAAAAACTCCCTCCCTCTCACAACCTCACTAGCCTGTCCCAGGAACTCCGTCAGTAGCGGCTGGCCCACAAAAATGTGTGAGAAAGTTTAAAAGAGAGGAGAAAGGAAAGGGAGCGAGAGGGAGGGATGCAGAAAGATGGAGCCAGTGTGAGACAGGCAGACATGATCACTCTAAACTTAGGCCACAAATATGGGAGGGAGAGAGATGAAGAGAAGAAGAAAAGAAATAAGAAGAGAAGAGAAAGGACAGTGAAGATCAGAAAGTAAGAGGGGTTATGAAGACAGAAAAACAGAAAAAAAAAGAAAGAGTGTTTATGAGTTTTTATGGCTGTGTGAGGTAATGATGGAAACCACCAGTGAATATTTCTCCAGCTGCACATGTTCTCTGTGTGCTGCACCATGTCACACCGTGTACTCTGACAAAAAAGCCCCAGCAAAAACCACTCAGCTGAAAACAGGGGCCTCTGAGTCTATAGCCCACAAACAAACACTCCTCAGAGGCATTAGACATCCCTCAGATCCAATCCACTCCGCCCAGGCGTATGCAGGGCCCGAATTCCACACAAATTGCCCTTGATGCTTAAAGCCCCAGTCCAACCTCTGCCACAGGGAGAATGAAACAAACAGATAAAAAAAACAGTGGAATGCAAGGACACAATGGAGCATAATGTATTCTCAACCAATTGTGACAAGTGCTATTAATTTAATTGCGTGTGCAAGACACTTAAAAAAAAAAGAGTCAAAGAAACAGGCTACCAAGATATTGAGAAACACACAATCACACATTCAAGAGATCAACCCAAGCTGGCATCTGACGGAGCGGATCTTGTTAATGCCAGTGTATGACTCCACGGTTGGCAGGAGTGCCCTTCTCACCCTATTGGGTGTGATAGGAGCGTTGGCCGAGGCGGGTGAGCCGGGGAGGGCCAGTAAAGCCCAAAAGCCTTGGGGCAGAAGGATTACACCAAGCCAAGGATTCCTCCAATGGTGCAATGCTATGTTGTGTGCGTTTCATAGCCATGAGCAACAAAACTGGCACATGTCAATTAAGCCTACTGCATTTACCAATTTAGGTTGGTGCGATGCTTTGTCATGTTTCATGTTTATGATGAATCACCAAAATGCTTGAAACACAGAAGATGTGAATAATCAGTCACGATCAGTGGTGATTGCATGAGTTAGGGAACGGAGACACTGAGTTGATCATTTCTCACGCTTTATCCTCATTTGACAGGGGAACTGATACTAGTCAGCTGTGATGAGTTTCTTAACCCATGTCTCGTCAAAACACAACTTCCTTAGACAATCAAAAATAACTCACTCCTGTCTTACTAGACTGCTTTGTTTGCAAGTGTCTGGCGTTCACATACTGTGGTCAGCCACAAAAGGTTTCCAAATCCTGTAAGCTTGACAACTACTATCAGTGTCTCTTCTCTTTCTCTCTGCGTTCAGATATGGCTGCTTACGACCAATCCTTGCTATGTGAATCACGCGACTACAGAATGCACAAATCTCCCATAATTGCCCCCACACCTGTGTCACCTGACCACACCAGGACAACGCCTGGACAACGCCTGGCTCTCTGTCAAAGGGACAAAAACAGGAAATTATATAACAGCAGCATGAATATCTGCGGAATGTCAACCAGCCACAAGACAAACAAAGAGGAAGAAAAAAAGTCAACAAAAGCGACCACATTAGTAGAAATTTCATGATTAATCTCAAGCCATTATAATAACATTTTCAGGGAGCTGGTAGTTGTAGCTGCCCTCCCTCTTGACTCTAAGAAATGGGCCTTAGTAGGCTTTAATCAGCAGCAGCTAAACTCATTGTTTGGATCATAGGGTCACTTAACAACACTGAGAGGCCGGTAGGTGCCTGAAGTATGCCACTAAGCCCCTTCAGACAAGGACCCTGGGGTGGATTTGGGCCAGATCAGGTACAGACCACGTGGATATGGCCCATCCCTGGGCCTCATCCGCCTCCAGAATCTGCAAATTCTGGTCAGGTTTTCCCAGCCAAATCCCCGGGATCAGGTAACGGCTTGATGAGATTGTCCAGTCAATAAGCCTCAAGCACACCCTAACGCTATAAAGCGGCAGCACAATGACACGCTTTAGCTGGACAGTGGTCCGCAATGCTGCATGCATACCTTTGAACTGCGGCAGCCCTCAGTGCTGTAATCTAACAAGATCCGCCACAATCTCAGGCCTTTAACAAAGCCCCTCACAGGCAGCAACCTCAGCACTCAGCTTAGCATGTTCTGCTTTCATACCTTGCCAAGTATGACCTATATACAGCCAAACTGTGAAATATCTCAGTGAAACAAAACAAAAGAAAAACAAATCAATGCAAAGGCATTTCATCAAGTAAGGATGGACTGTGAGAGTATAATGACATGCTCAAAAAGTGTGTCAGTGTTGCCTTGCATGATAAATGGGCCAGAGTTGCCCCACATTTTCAATGCACATTTCACATTTCCACAGAGGGGGGTAAAGACATAGACAGAGAAAATGAGATGAGCTTGTTTTGTTTATCTCAGCTTACTTGTAAAGCTATGAAGCTTTACAGCCTAAAGTGGCTGCATGAACACTGAGGCTACTTTACCTTCTTTCCTGTCGATCCAGATTTGGCCAGACAGGAGCGTCCCAGTGACAGATAGCCACCAATCACCTCGATCTCGTCCACCGCTGGGTAGCGCTTCTTCAGCAGGGTGCCCAGCTGGGCGTAAGGGGCTTGGGAGCCCCCTGCACCCGCTAAGGGTGACCCAGCGGCTGAGTCCTGGGCATCAGGTGATGAGGCTGGCTGTGGGTCCTGCTTGCGTTTAGGCACCACCGTGAAGGTGTTGGAACCCTTTCGCCTCTGCACCACAGGGCTGGGGACGCCTGCAGGTACGGGTGGGGTGGCCTCTACCTCCACATCATCAATGTTGGTGACCGGAAGTTTCTCAGGCTGGGGCACGGGTTCAGTCTTGGGTTGTGAGGGGGTTGCAGGCCAGGCGGGGGAGGCTGGGGTAGGGCTGCTGGGTGTGGGCTGACTGAATGGCAGCTCCTTTTTGGCTGGTCTGTGAGCCCTCTCAGACTCTGACAGCTTTTTGGAGACGGGCGGCGTCGGGGGCGGCATGACCCGACCAGTTGGCACTGCAGCAGCCGGAGGCAAGGGCTGTGGGGGTGCAGGGGAGACGACCGGCTGCTTGGACGATGGTGGGGGAGACAGCACTGGGCTGGAGGGTGTGATGCCACCTTGTGAGGACGTGGAGAAGGCTGAGGAGCTGAAACGAACCTTGGGGATAACCGTGAAGGAGTTGCGCGACTGCAGGCGCAGGTTGGCTAGAGCGCGTGCCTGCACGTCATCGACGGGGACCTTGGCCAGGTCCGGCTTGGGAGACGGTCGGATCTGAAAGGTGGGTGAGCCCGGTGGCAGAGGGGAGCCGGGGCCGCCATCTGTGGGAAAGTCGGCACGTGCACGGTCTGGAGAGCATGGCACCTTAGCAGGCTTGGAGGACCCGTCCACGACTTCCCAGTCACGCTCGCGGATGGGCTTGGAGAAGCCAACCTTCTCAGCCTCATCTTTGGGGTTAATGGTGATTCGACGACCACTACGACTGCCCTCCAAGTTCCGGAGCAGGGAAGACACGAGTTGCGGGGAGGCAGGGGGGCTCTCCACATCAGCCAGAGAAGGATGTGTTTTCGTTATGGAAGACTGAGAAATGTCCGGGCTGGACGGCACTGGCCTGTCCAAAGAGCGAACAGGCGAGCCTCGCAGCGGGGAGGACGTTGGCTTTGGCACCTGACCTGGCTTTGGAAAGGGTCGGGATCTTGGCCTGACGGAAGTGGAATCTAAGTCTAGGAGGTTCTCAGTGCTGCGCGACCTCAGTTGCAGTTTACCGTAGTTACGGTCGAATTTCTGCAGCATGCGGCTCACCCTACCCTGACTGTCGGCGAGGTCGCCCAGTTCCGAACCAGCATGGCCCACAGTGCTTAAGTTCTCCTCGCTTTTACTAAGTGCGGAGTCGTAAATAACTACCTCCTTTGCACGTATCTCGGTGACCGGACTACCTCTCCTTTCCAACAGATCGTTAAGAGAGCTATAGCTACTTACACCGTTCTGTTGCAGTTTAGATGCATGTTTAATGCCGCTTCCCTCCGGAAAGTAATCTGGATCGGATTCGATAATGATAATATTCTCTGCACGAATAGTTCGAATTCCAGGGACACTGCCACACAGCTCCAAGATGTGCTGCACGGGACGTGAGCTCTCCTGATCCAGTCGCTTCTTTCGCTCCTTCTCCAATTTAATAAAAGGGTTCTCTTGTAACGGACCCAAACTCTCCTGTAACACCAGGCTTTCTTCAGTTCCGTTATCCCTTACCTTACTCTCCGTTGATTGCGGGTCGTGGGATTCTATGGCCGTCCACAGATCTTTTGTTTTCACCGGCGAGAGCTCCGGGGATTTGGGGGTGCCGCTGCCACGCTTGCTAGCGAATAACTGGCTGGCAGGGGTGATGGTATAGTTCCCGTTAGGATTAGCGGCGTTGGCATCGTCCTTATTTTTAGGTCCGCTATTTCCTGTAACCTCGCCATTAACACGAGATGTAGCTGCGCTCGAAGAAGAATCGCCACCTGCTCCAGACCCGCTGCCTTTTGCTTTCCTCCGTTCGAGGATCTCTCGTTTCCAGGCCGGCATCCTCGGGCTCTCCTGTCCGGATTCTTGGCGGAGCACACGAACATCACCGCCGCTCGACATTGCAGGAGAAAATTAGTATCTCCGTTACCTGGGTTCAGATGTTCCAGGGCTGGAACGAAACGTACAGTCCTCGCTCCCTGTAGCTGTACCTGCAGCTCCGCTATCACACACGCGCACACATCTTTCTTTCCTTCTGTGTTGCCTGCTATGTCGCCCTGTCTACGGACACTACCCCGCCCTCTGCACCTGTAAGCCTTCGACGTCACCCTTGAGTCGGAAGATCTGTGTCCCAAGAAGGCACCTCATTTGGTCATATAGATCTGAAGGACACCCCCTCTTTACGTATCACACCACCCACCCATGGAAGACACGCCCTTTTCTATTGTGAACAACAGAGAAAGACATGCCAATCAAATGATCTATGCTCAACCCACTTTCTTTATCAGTTAACTCTTGCAGTACTGATTGATTTATTATAACAGCTTAGCTACGTTAGGCTTTTTCAATTGCCACGATATAAAAATAAATTGTAACATTAAACAGGTTAACATAGTCTGTCACATTAGATTAGGCAAGTTGCAAGTTAACCATCATTCATGTAAAAACCAAATCATTAACCAATATGAAGACGACAGACAAATATCCTGCCAATAGGCCTCAGACTATGTTCTTATGTCGGCATCATGACCTTCTACAATAAATAAAATAAAACAACCCTAATAAATAAAATAAAACAACCCTATTAGAGACTGTGTACATACCTTGTTAATTTGTAACAAAGACACAACCTAATGTGATTAGGCATTATACTTCCTAATGAGATTAGGCCTACTACTGTATAAATACATATTGCATTTCCTGCCTACAGCAGGAAGAGCTGGTACAGCTGGATCTTCATTAAAGATTTATGACGACACTGTTCTTGGGAGTGATGAATTCAAATGAACCACGTTAACACTGTGTTAGAGGTATTCGAAGAGCCAGATGCTGTGTTAATCCAACTTGGATGTCGGATATTTCCTGGATTTTTGCTCCATGTTCACAAACTGTCAGAGGTGACTGTCAGTTTACTTCTTGTTGGCGAGTTTGTATGGAACGCATCCCCCCCCACACACACACATACTCTTTCGGTATGAGATTCAATAGCTAAAGCTAAAGCGTTGAATAACTAAATGTATTAGTTATCTTAAATTGTTTATATCTTAATGTCACTGATAAACAGGATAAATAACGCACTGGTTAGTGTTACATGACCATTAGAATTTAGACAGGAGACATAACCAATATATTGGTATGAAGAGAGTTGACAAGACGGGCTGGGCTGCTGAAACAGTCTGCCCAGAGGTGCTTTCTGTCCAAAGTTCAAAACCTATAAAAGCTTGAGTCTGACAACAGCTTTCCATTGGGTCATGTTTAACTAACTTAATTGCTAAAATAAATGGACAAGGGGACAAATTTAGTCATAATAAACGATAGTCATATTGCAATACATTTAAGTATTTCTGAAACGGTTCTTCAAATTCATTCACAAGCGAATTTCTAAACTAAACGCATGTGCTAAATGGAATCTGGTGAACGTCTCTTATTTTCACTGACCCCCAGCGCCATCATGTGGACCAATGAAAATCAGCAACCACACACAATGCAATCAAGAGGACAATTAATTTAATACTTAAATTATTGGTCAGTCATCAATACTCAGTGATGCAGGTACAATCCAGATGAACATATGCAAATGAAAAAAATACACAAATAGCACAAACACTAAATAACCAAAGGCGAAATGTCAATTTATTTACAATTTATAAACATTCGTGAAAGCACTTCATTAAAAAGAAGAGCACAATTAAATAACAGACCATAAAGAAAAGACTTCGGAATCTTACGTGGATGTATAAGGACAAAAACAAATAGAGCAACCAAATTGCACATTAAAAATACATTATCCAGCTCATATGAATGACAAGACAAACAAGATTGCATGCATACATCCATCCCATTCTTCTCAACTTAAAACACCTGTCATATCATTCATACAAGTGGGCCCTCTGCACTACAAAGTCATTTATGCTTTTTGACCATGAACATGTGGCTGAATAGACTGTGTGTTCAGCATGAGGACACGATCCCCTGGTGGTCAACTGAGGACACAATCCCCTGGTGGCTACACTCAAGACCATGTAGTGCAGACAGTATGGGTAGAAGAAGGAAGAGGACAAAAAGTCTTTGAGCCTTTACTGCCTGACCCTGCCATGACGCTGAAGTCCATTACATCTAGTCCATTCACTCTTCAGTACCTCATCATGTGGTGTGAGTAGAGAGGTGAAGAAAGCCAAAGTGAGTCCTTATTGGGTTGTTGATTAATAGGGTAACTACCAAACAGCCCCCTACAGCTGCTGGGTCCTCGCAGGTCAGTTGACACGGCAGGCACGAATCATGAGCAGCTGAAGCAGGATAAAGATGGGTGAGACAATAAGGCCGAACCAGAGCTCCCGTGCCTGGGCCTGCTCAGCGAGCTTCTGACACAGGAGCACCTCACAAACCAGCTTGAGACTAAGCACGGTGAGGACCCACAGAAGCCGGAGCACGGCCAGTCGCCGGTCGCCCTCCTGGTACAGGCGGATGGACACGATGGTGGTGAAGTAAGTGCTGAGGCCGTCGGCAGCAAAGAGAGGGACGAAGACCAGCCACCAGCTCACTGCTTCAGGAATGAACAAGTCAACTCGCAATGCCACCAGCACGCTGAAGACCAAAAAGGCGCCCAGGTGCATGAACAGCTCAAAGGTGGCAAAGCCCAGCCACTGCACCAGCTCCCGCAGTGAGAACAGCATGGTTACTGTGATCCAGGAACTGTTAAATAGTAATTCTTTGCCAGTGTTGCCACTGGACTTCTGTGGCAAGTGAACTCAGTTTGCAGACTGAGATGGCTGCAGGGGAGCAGGCATTAGGAGCTTGATGTTTTGAATCATTACTCAATAGGTGTAGTGCTGGTGACTCACACAAACCACATCACGATTAAGGTGGATGATCTTTCTTGATGATGTCTCAATCACTGTTTGTGAGACAGTCACCGACGATGTCCTGCGCCACCTCAATGAAAAGAAAGCATGAAGCATTGAAAATTTCAACAAGGAACACAACATTTAACGTTACTGTCATTTTCACCTGTCTACTGTGTCTCGGAATCTATGTGGATATATAATTATTATTACTGCCTTACTGTACACTGTACATTTCATAAAGAGATGAATACGCCCCTTCTGATTATGATTCAGCGAGCCAGCCGTGCATTTCACTAACCTGCTGCGAAGGTTACTCTGACACAGGAGCAACCGAAGTTAGCAAATATGCATCAAAGCCCTTCGATGTTTGTAAGGACAGTCACTAACCAAACAAACACACATTATTCATACACATCAATAAAGTTTACAGTTATGTTAGCCCCTACATACCAACTGAGCGTTTCAGTAGCTAACACTGCGTTGAAGTGATGCAGTATCGATGGCTAACGTCAAAAAGCTAAATAGCTACCTGCATAGCCTAGCAAGCTAGCTAACTTACCCCTTTCAAAATGTGCGGAAACCTTATCTCCGTAATTTGCCATTTCAACTGGAGTTACCAAAGGAAAAAGAATACACTAAGATATCCTGTTGCTTCCCAAACTATGTCAAAGATACTGTGATAAACAGACAATCAAAACAACATATTCCAGTCAGTAGCTAGCAATTTCACATATTTACCTTCCGTCTGTCGCCCCCACATTAGGTTACCGCGAGACTATCTGCAAACGAGAATTGTGGTCTACGGTGGCCACGAAGAAGAAGCGTGCTCTTCATTCGAAACACTTAAATTCAAGGGTAGAAGTGACAGGACCACTTGTGCCGTGGTAAGATTTTCTTGCTCATTTATGATCCGCTCATATTTAATAGCCTCTAATACGTTTCTGCATGCCACGCTTACTTTCTCTAGCATGATTTCGCAAGCAAGGTGTAACAACCTGAAAGTTACCTGTGATTAGCCAACACTGTTAGCCAAGACCAAATTCTGCGTTAATTCTGTTAACCACTGACTTTAGCGGCTAACGTTAGCTAGCAGACAGATTGACTAAATTGTAACTGCATAAAACTGTCATTGTAACATGCATGAACAGTCTGACACAAAATAACGTTGCCTAACATAAATAATACTAGTGCATGATGCATGCGTTTATTCTTGCAGAGTTTGTAGGTAGACTAGAATGAATGACGTAACGTGCATTTTTATTTTTTGGCGACAACAACTATGGTTAACGAGCATTAAAGTTTTCCACATTTAGCCGTTTCTGTTTATGTATTTGTGGTAATAGAATTTGTGTATGTATATATTTATTTTACCCGTTGATGATGTTTAGAATAGCTTATTTACAAGGAATTCATTTTTTCTTATGCTCAGTTGTCTCATTCATCAGTATGCGGATGCGCAGGATGAAGCGACAGCTGGAATCTTCCGTTGTGATTTTTGCGCATGCTTGCTTTTATTTGGACAGAGGAAAATGTTTTGAATGTTGTTAAAGCAGTTGTTCTCAAACTTTTCATTCCCCACTTTGTGGTGGTGGTGGTGGGGGGCGGGGGGCGGATTTTCACGCCCCACCTGCCCCAAGCGCGGAAAACTTGGTAGCAAAATAGGGCCAGTTATCTGACGTTTTGGTGTATGTTAGTCTTGTTTGTGAGATTAATTTCTCTTTCATAATGAAGCATTTAACTTCACAGTGCCTAGGTTATTGTCAGAGTAATTTCACAATCTTTACTCTTAAGCTCTTGTCTCAGTCATTCTAAGGTAGGATAGGAAGCATGACAGTAGATTTTTTAAATGTAGATTTTTATCCACACCCCACTGTTTGAGAAATGCAGTGTTAAAGCAACTTGCCCATTTTCTCTTCAACGCCTTTGATCATGTCTAGGTGTAAGGCTTATTATCTGGACAAATAAGCATCTCAAGCACTTCATGGTGCTGTTCTTTGCTCTTTCATCTAGAGTTTTTACAAACATAGAGTCCACTTTTAGACTCCCCTGTCACAGTTGTGAAAGTAAGTTTTTTGGCAAGTTTGAGGAAGTGAACAGTGAATGCGCTGTAAAGAAGACGTCAAAAGATGTTTCTAAGCTGCCCACTATTTCCTCTTCGCAGAACAATGATGCAGCCAGCAGAATCTCTCCTCCACAGTGGATACTTCCACCCCACCCTCAGATACTGGCAGACATGTGCCTCTGACCTAAAGCCTGACAACCTCATCTATCCCATCTTCATCACGTAACGCATCTTCATTTAACAGTATCTGCAGAATAACCTGATAAGCAAGAGCACACCCCTGTTTTGGTTTGTTCTTAATCTCATAGTGAACTATGAGATCTGTTATGTCAGTTACACATATTCTTTTATCACAGTGACAGTCCTGATGCAGTAGAACCCATTGGCAGCCTGCCTGGTCAGGCCAGGTAAGGTTTTTTTTTCATGTTTGTTTCATGTAAAACTGCTTATCTCACAATCAAGTCTAGAGGGGAATAAGTGCATTGTCAAACTATCCAATGAAACTGTACTCAGAACAGTGTTTAATATGTTTAAAATGTTTACGTTATATTTTAATTAGTACTTTGGAGACACTTTTATCCAAAGTGAATACATTAATAGAAACACAGTGTGGATTGAGGGATACACAGTCACTGGCTGGAGTTCATTGATAAATAGTAGTGGGAGGCAGGGTGGACCCAATTTGAGCCTCCTAACCCTGATAAGAAGAAAAGCCGTTAATTCTTTGTCTTTTCTGCCTGCCCACAATATTGTGTCATATGAACATGAAGGCAATATACGGGTGCATTGAGTCCTGGCATATTGTATAATAATTAAACGATAAATGAATAATGTCATATTAAACAATAATATGTAGTTGTGTTTTATTAATGGGGTGACAAAAAAATTTGCATTTGAGTACATTTTGTCCTTATTGTATCTGCCCAGATATGGAGTGAACAAACTAGAGGGAATGCTTCGCCCACATGTGGAGAAAGGCTTAAAGTGTGTGCTCATTTTTGGTGTGCCTGCAAAAGTGGCCAAGGTGTTGTACTTCTTGTATGCTTGCAAATCATTTATTAAAATAAATAATTACTAGAGAAATTTCCCAAAGTACTATTTCCCAAAGTAACTGAACTGTTTCCTTCAGGATGAGTTGGGCTCGGGTGCAGACACAGACGACACCCCAGCAGTTTTAGCTGTGAAGAAACTGAGGGCCACATTCCCAGACCTTGTGTTGGCCTGTGATGTTTGCCTCTGCCCTTACACTTCACACGGCCACTGTGGTAAGTAGCTCCATACACCATTGGCCTTTTAATGAACAAATTTGTCTATTATTTCTCTCTAAACAGTGTCAAAGAAAACTGTGTAATCCTATATGTATTAGGTCCCTAACTAAATCCAGCAGTGTAGGATACAGGATGAATAGTTCCATTTACCAGCAGCTACTTATTGTTGACCCTCTTTGCTGTTGTTTTTGCGTCTTGTTTTGTTGTAATCGACCTTTGAGACTCTCGCATTTCCTCCCACCAGGAATTCTGCGTGAAGATGGCACTTTAGACAATGCTGCTAGCTGTAATCGCCTGGGCGAAGTGGCACTGGCCTATGCCAGAGCTGGTAAGTCACTTGTTCTCTTTTTCTCAAGTCTGTGGTTCATAAACAACTTCCACTTTTTGACCCCTATTTTGCAACCTCGCTCTGTCTACCACTCCAATTGACTGATTGTGCCTTTCTTTACACAGGGTGCCATATTATTGCCCCCTCAGACATGATGGATGGGAGAATAGCAGCCATCAAACAAGCACTCATATCCAATGACCTTGGCAACAAGGTAGTGCCCAAACTGGGATTGTCATCCTTAGTGCATGCTTATACTTGTACTTGCTGTCTTAAAGTCTGATAAATCCTTTAATTTTCAAAGGTTTCAGTATTGAGCTACAGTGCCAAGTTTGCCTCCTGTTACTATGGCCCCTTCAGGTAATCATTGTTTGTGCTCAGCAAGCAAAGTTATCAGAGATCAAAGCATTAGCTCCCTGCAATAGCATGGTTGTTGAACTTTAAAACCTGTGATGTGCCCTTCTGGGTTTATGTACTCAGAGATGCAGCCCAGTCCAAGCCAGCATTCGGAGATCGGCGATGCTATCAGCTGCCACCTGGTGCCCGGGGCTTGGCACTGCGAGCGTGTGTGAGCATTCATTACCTTTTCTCAATATCCAGCATACAGAATTAATTATGTATATATAATAAGTGAATGAATGCTGTGTATTGTGTTTGTGTGTGTGTGTGTGTGTGTGTGTGTGTGTATGAATGATAATGTAACTACGACAATTTATTGTAACAACATAAAACTCTTAACCAGGAAAAAAAACATTGCAATAATATGCATAGTATATTTTGACAATATTCACCAAAGATGCAAGGTAAGATGTTGGCAAGGTTTTGTCAGTGCCTCATTGCTGATGTTCTTTAGATTTTTTTATTGGGTAGGACACTAGCTTTTGACAATGACTGCCTAAACCTTCTTTAAATGAGGACATAGATTTAAGATTCTCTCTTTCTAAAGGACCGTGACGTGAAAGAGGGGGCGGACATGCTGATGGTGAAGCCTGGCATGCCATACTTGGACATGGTGAGGGAGGTGAAGAACAAGGTCAGTGCTGCATTCCATTCCCAAGAAAATCTCTTCATCCAAAGTCCCTTCATCCAAATTCAGGTGTCAGTGATGCAAGAAGCCATCTTGCCACTTGTTCATACCACTAATTTTAACTTCTTTTGTGTTTCACTTCTGCAGCATCCCAATCATCCACTGGCAGTGTATAATGTGTCAGGGGAGTTTGCCATGCTGTGGCATGGAGCTCAGGCAGGTGCCTTTGACCTCAAAGCTGCAGTGATGGAGGCCATGACCGCTTTCCGACGCGCTGGTGAGACAAGGCTTTCTATCAAGGATGTAGTTGATGATAAGCAAAGTCCCCTAGAAACAGGGTTTAGAAAAGTCTGTTTGGAAAAGTATGGAATTTAATTTGTTTTTTCCAAGTCTGGATAAATATGAACAAGAGAATATGGAAAAATATTTGTTTCCAAAATATTGGCACCATCATTGGATTATTGTAGCTCTACTGTCTACAAGTAGAGAAATAGAGTTTTTATTTGCTTAGGTATTATAAGAGCTCCCAAGAAAAACACACTAGATGTCAGAACCCCATTGTCAGTAAATAGGCCTGAGGTGATTTCTGAGCACATACTTGGGTATTTATGAAAACGGGTATATATATACTCCTCCCCCGAAAATAATTTTGTTTACACAATGCTCAAAAACAGCAAGGGGAAGGCTGTAAAAAACATGTGAAACAGATATAGATAGCCAACCAGTGATCTGAAAACCAAGAAGGGACTGTTTTCCCCATCGACACGTAGTGTCTGAAGCTGGAGTTTTCAGAGATTTTTATTTTGGCCAGAGTTTATAAAAGTAGCCATTTTCAGTGACTGAAACTTCTGTTTAGGCCTATGTGTAAATGATGGGTGCAACTACATAAATAGATATGCGTATTTATAGGTATTTTGCTACGTGTCCTTGGACAGCTCATTTGCAGTGGTGTCAGTCTGTCAGTCATTATTGTGGTTAGGTCTCTGAAGACTATACATTTTGATGTTATAGTCTGGTTTGTCAGGCTACAAAGTAATACTAATTAAAGGCAAATGAATACTAATTTGTTTTCTTGTATTGTTTACAGGTGCTGACATCATCATTACCTACTATGCACCTCAGCTCCTCACCTGGTTGACAGAATAGAAATGAAATGGACCAAAGATTGCATATTATTCGTCATACATGCAGACGTTAACTAACATAAGGGGTTAAAAATAAACTGACTTATTTTAGCACATTAATCTCTCAAATATTAATATGGTGTCCTCAATGTTATACTTTCAGTCTATATTCTTTTGCTTATTTTTTCTGTTGTTATAGAATGCTCTTGTACAGTAGACATGGGTATTTTGAACTTTAATGTTCTCAAAGAACTAAAGAAAAGAGTGTGTAAGGCCCTGTTTACATGTATGTCGATATTTTTATCAATTTATTTATTTTTTGAATCCAGAAAATACCGCGTTTTGAAAAATATCTACTTTAGAGGACGTTTAAAAAAATGTCTGTTTGAGGTGGCCAAAACTCTTTATGTGTAAACAAGAGGCACAAACAGATAAAAAATATCCGTTTATAAAAATATCTAGATACGTGTAAACAGTCCTAAGACTCAGAGAATGTATCGCTTGTGAAACCTTAGAATTCCTTCTGATCAGGACAATCATTGAGATAGCCAAATGCTTCAGAGTAGGCCTGGGGGTAGTGGTAAATTTTATTACTGAAAAGCCTGAAGTCCTCATTCTCTTAATTAAACAAAGCTAGGAGGCTACATCATTAGCAGGTTTACCATGTTTTCAAACTTAACTATGCCATTTTTTTATTTCTTAATTTTTTTGCATTCTTTTAAAGCCCTTTCAGTTGCTTACTATGCTTTTGTGAACTCCATGCAAAAGCATCAACTTGATGCCTTATATTGTAAATGATTTCCAAGAGCGCTTTGGAACCCCACAAGGATTCAGAAGATAGCATTTCCTGTCTGTTCAATCATAAAATATTTTTCTTCTCCATAGTAGACACTACATCAAACAAACATTTTATGTTTATGGAAGTAGGAATGTATCTGTTGTAAATAAATAAAACTCCAGTGGCAACAGAGTTTGTTTTTTTTTATTTTGGTGTATGACGTTGACTGTTTGAATCATCAGACATTGTCCACCTCTTGTAAAGTGAGTTTATAGGCATGTCATCATTATAAACAGTGCCTAGAAATGCCAAAAATATGGTGGACATTAATGTCCTCAGGTCATCTGAGATGGCTCTCTAGGAATTGGCAGTTTTAACAGGGGTGGGTGAGCATGATTGTGGACCACTGGGGACGCTATACACCTCCTGACCTATAAAGGAAAATGAGTGATATTGCCTATTTGCAAATAAAACTGCAATACACGTAATTAGACATTAATTCTCACTGATTCATAAAATATATGTATTATGATATGTGTAGGCCTATTTATGACCATGTTGCAGTAATTACACTCCTGTAAAAGAGTAGGGCCGGTAGTGCACTTTGACTTACGTGATGGGCCATGACAACCTGCCGAGGTTCGCTTCGTGGATGAACCGCAACAAGCAGCCAGCCGCCCAGCTACGTATGACACAGCTATTTGGCACAAAGCAAAGCACATAATGACGTGCGTATTTCATCTTTAAAAAAACTATGGGCTCATTCAACTTCAGTTTTAGGTTGTGACAAAGCATGAGTAAGCACTGTATTGTAGGACTACAATGACTTCATCGTAACCTCTTGGCCGTGGCTATGACGTCACCGAACCGAATTTTAGGGCTAAAAATAATTAACGCGTAGTCTGATTTCAACGTATTCTCCTATTCTAGAGCCAATGACAGTTTAAACTTAAGAGTATGGTGTGTGTTTTGTTGAGTTTTATTTAGAGAAGGGGGCGAGACGAGAGAACAACTCCGGGACAGTAGGCTTTCTCCTATCAGCTGACTTAAATAACGCGCATTGGAGCGGCATTTCAGGATTTTATGTGAACTGTAGGCTGCAAACCAAACGGTGAGATGGAACATAGGCTATGAGCCAGAAATGTGCAACATAGTAGTGTTTGAAGTAAATACATTAAATGCAGTAAATACAGTAAATGGTATATTGCCCATACGTGATGTTGCAAATTGTCTCGAACACGCATTTCTTTCTAACAGAATCGTAAAGCGATAGCACCGGATCAAGTGTCCACTGTTTCCATCAAAACGTCTAGGTTGCCAAGGAAAGACATGAAGACAGGCGTCGAAAAAAAGCCTCTATGGTACACATATTAGGCCTAATTCCGTCTCTATATCATAGCCTATTTTGGCCTATTATCATATAATCAGAGAAAGTCAAGACGGAGCAGTAGCCTATTTAAGGATCTTTGGTGTAACACGCCTTATACGAGCGTTCCAATACTTGACAGAGCGATCATTTGCAGATAGATAGATAAATAGATAGATAGATACATACATACATGCATAAAACTCTTACCACTGAATAAAAGTCACAGCAACATATTTTCAGGTGTTGTTTCCAAGACAGCTGTTTCATAAACTTTACGGAGACTGGTATGAGAACGGACACCTTGAGCAAGTTTCTCACTCCCAATTGACACTGACCGATCTCCACGCTAGCTAAAGTTCAGCCAATCACGTTGACATAAACCCCTGATAGTGACGTAAGGCACCTGTCCCTATGCCTCAGTTATTTTATTGGAAAGTACAGTCCTGTAGGCCTACGTGACCAATGATGGTGTCACCAAGTCCATGTGATGTCACAGTAAAAGAAACAATCAATTTCTAAATGTGACCCACCCACCAAAGTCAAAGATTGTGTTGAATACTGACCAAGATAGAGCAACAAAATGTCTTACCTTAGCAAACAGCTCTGTTATAAACACACACATACACAAAAACAATGACAGAAACTATGTATTCATGCACACACAAGAAGAAAGACATACACAGGTGTATGTGCCTGTGAGTTTGACTACATCACATGCTTATTAAATAGTGTTCTAGGATAACTACAGTTTTTCTTGATGGCAAAGAACTGCTTAATGAAACTGGAATCCACTTGATCTTCTTCCTCACTTTCTCAGCACAGCAGAACCCAGCACATCCAATTGTGTTAACCCATTTTCATTGGTTTCATTCCATTTGCATTTTTTTGATTTTTTTTTTAAAACATTCAACACAGATTTCTTAGAAAGTTCCCAAACTCCATTGAATTACTATTCACTGCCAAAAACATATTGTCTGCAGACATATGAATTACTAATGTCACTGTGTAAATCTCCTCCTCCATAATTCTTCAATCTTTTAATCATTCAATCATCAAAAATTGCTTTTGCTGCATGTCGAACCTTTTGCAAACAAAATGTGTGATTTTGGGCAGAGTGCCCCTGTTCAGGCCTTTGCGATAACTGATTTGATAATGTGGATTCTGAAGTGATGGCTGTGTCAATGCAATCAAGAAAAACTGTAATGCAACTTATATTATATGGTGGATATAGTGCCACCTAGACCTTTCACATTCCCAAACTCTTCACAATAAAATTTCCAAACATCATGCATGAGTGAACTGCAAAAATATGATATGCCACAATGAATGGAAATAGCAATATACTAAGTTTAAATCTCACCATATAAGCACTAAACGTGCCACAAAGCCTTAGCCTTAAAAAACGATTTTGAGTTGTTCATATTTAACGCATGGAAGATGCATCCCCGTCTGGCCGCTCATCCCGCCCTCCTCCGCCCTCAAACCTGTATGTCAGCAGCAAGCAGCAAATGGGCAAAAGAAAACTGATCAATGCATGTAATAAAAAAATGCCCTGGCATGTTCTTGGGGTGGCATGGGCGCTCGCAAAAAAGTGTGCCCATGATGCAAAGTGACTCAGGTCAGATTGACCTGAATACATATTGAAACACATAAAAAGTACACAGAAACATATCACCTAGGTACCCCTGAAGGTACCCCTTAGCAAGACAGTAGGAGACCTCATAGCAATCTACTGAATGAACCTCAATACAAGCAGATAAAGCATTACCACAGCAATCCTAGAATAAGCTTGGTTTAGGAGCGCCGCTATCTATTAGAGCTCCTAAAGACTCTGAAGGACCTCCGAAGTGGGTTCATCTGCCCTATTTTAAAATAGAGTTATCATTGGGTGCACTTTCATTTCCATTTTCCAAGATAAACATGATTTTGGCCATTCAAGTCCTTATTACAGTGGATTTTTCTAGAAATGTAACTTTTTCCCCAAAAATTGGCCAGTCCACACATTGTGAAATCCTCCTCAAGATGACAGAAATGTTCCAAACGCCTATGCTACGAATAGCTACGAATGGGAATGTAGCAGAAAACCACTTAAATACTTCCCTTACTGCCAGCCTGCCTAGCTGCACGTGTAGAATGTGTGTAAACCTTCCTCCTGATACTTCAAGAGCCTCCTAGTCAGTTGACTGGGTGCCTGGGCTTTTCAGTTGACTGGTTAGGCCGTTTGTCTCCTGATTTAAGGTTGCTGTTCTTGTGAGGTCATGGGTTCTAGGCCCAGGCTCAGAGTGACCTCTGTTACAGTGATGCTGTCCTGCCAATTTGGATATCTCGCCAATTTAATAGGGCCTGCACTTGTTGGTCAAAATAACTGCCTGAATTACCCTTCAAATGTATAAAATCTTATGTAGAATGCCCCAAATGTACTGAAATAGACCCTAAATAAAAAGAAGACTATTAAGTCTATTGTGTGCTGTGGCAGAACTTCTGCTGTTTTTCTACACAGAGTTTACATAAAACTAAGGGTCATAATTTTAGGAGGTTCAACATTAATGTACTGGTAGGAAGCCCTGAAGTTGTTACCATGGAGCATCACGTTACTTTGTTTACCCCCAGTTGCAGTGGCTTGCGAAGACTATCACCTGTTCAATTAACTTATCAATTGCATTTCTGATATGGCTACTACATCATGGTGCGCTTCTCAATTTAAAGAAACCCTATGCAGCATTTTCAGCCATAAAACCGTTAAGAAATTATGGTTTTGGTTGATTGCACATTGTGGTGAAAGCAGTGCCTTTTCTCTGCCCCACCTAACATTCCATTTCAGAAAACATTTTAAATTCGGCTCACCTTTTGTTTGTTGGGTAAAGGAACATTCCATGAAGGTAGTTTTGGTTCTCTGAAAGGGTGCCTGGAAAGTTTTAATGTAACAAGATAGTTAGTTTGACTGCAGAAACAAATCACAATTGAGCAGAAGAAAAAAAAAGAGCGCAAGCTATGGGATGTGAAACCCAGATCACTTGCTTGTTATTCATTTACATTACCCCTATACTGTAAGAGTTATAAATAGAAACTTCACAAATAAGGTATAACACATAGGCATATATATGCATTATCTTCATAGGCCGTTGGGTATTGGCTCAACTGTCTCTGGTTGTTCCGCTGACTTTTATATGCATATGCACACACACACACACACACACACACACACACACACACACACACACACACACACACACACACACACACACACACACACACACAATCCCCAGCCCTACAACACACCGAAATGCTTTTTCAGACTTCTTTAGTTCACTCATCACAGAGTTAACCATCAGGAACAACAAGATACCTTGTGCAGAAGCACAACAAATCAGGATGAAAGTATCATCAGCCCATACAAGTGCAAAGGCACCACAATCAAGTTATCGAGTTTGTATTTTTTTTTTCCTGTCCAAAACAATTGAATTCTGGAAAGGGGTGACAGTGAAAACAGTTGCAGAAGCTCAAAGCTCAAATAACAATACAATCATAAATCTGGTATGAATAAAACTAGTTAAACATAAGTGAAAATAAAGCCTACACAAACTGAAATGTTATCATGTTATCATCATCTGGTTATTCATCAAGTGTTGTTTATGCACATAACTTTTGCCTGAGTGACTGCCTACACTCAAATTTTGAGAAATTAAGCATCAAATGCTCAAGGTTTCCTGCATGTGTTTAGTGTGATACCTGAACATCACACTTTTGCTGATGCACAATTTACAGAGGGAACAAATGACGAATGAAAGTGCTGTGGTTATTTTCATTGTCAAAAGTAAAGTCACATAGAGCTGAATGTACTGATCTGCCTCCTCCAAATTCAAATTCATCTCATTGGTTGCAGTCTCAATTTTGCTGTTTGAAACATGAATGGACAACATTACCACTGTTGTGCCTTTCTGACACAATCTCAAACTCACGCTCCTTGACTATATATTATGGCCAGCGAAGCTGAAGGAGTAGACTCCTCTCACTGGTTCAGTGAAGACACCTGTTATCAAGACACATAATGCAAGTAGCTAAAAAAAAAAAAAAAAGGCTTCAAGTCAGTGCAATCGCTTGTCACTCTCTGTGATAACTGGAGACAAACTATACATGTACCTGTTCCTTGATGGTAAGCACCCCCCTCAATGACAAAGACATTCTGATAAACCAGTGTACAGTATTATATGAACCTCGACACCCACCAGGTCCCAGTGGTGCTCCGAATGCCAGTTGTTTCATGAAAGACTGAGAAAATAGACTTCAAACTGTCTGTAAGAAATATCCATGAAAATACTTAGCAGTTTTCTGTACTTATTTACTATCATTGTTAGGGAATTAAGAAAAGATGTATTTTAGCTCCTGAATCTTTACTACTAAGTCCTTGCATGCCATTTTTTCACAGGTTAGCACAAGCAGCACATCCAGAGAACTCTCCCGAGGAATTCACATTATGTACAGTGTTGTCATGCTAGAGCCACTAATACATTTCCTTGATTCAGGATAGTGGAGCGGTCAAAAGAGGAGTATTTGGGATATTGGGATCTTAGACCAAACTGCTCTGGCTACTGGCTGCAAAAGTTTATGGAACACATCTATTATTTTATTCACACTAATTTAGTTTGCGTTTCAAGGAAATTTCCAGATCATCTAAAACATTTAAACTGTAGTGTAGGCCTGGGGTCATCAGGCAGCATTTTTTTTGCTATCGACGAGCTGCAAGTCGATTTCTACTGTCTGAAATATTAGGGAGGGGAATCGTCCCTGACCGGTGTACAGAGATTGTTGTTGTCATTTTGCTGACGTGCTAGCCGATGCTAGCCTTTACCGTGTTCCTGTAAATACTGCTATTTGGCAGGTGAGTTTGATAATTCCTGGTGGCTTTGATGCCGTTAGAACAACCCCCTAGTTTGACCTTCCACTGTGATGATGGATACCAAATTCGTTTTGTGGATATGGATCGCTATTTGCCTAATCTGCTTAGGATAACGTAAACCTGTAGCCAGCTAACGTTACCCACCGTTAGCAAGATACTCAGCTGTACACATTAGCATACCCTTAGCTGTTTTGTTGGAAGTTTCACAAGCTAACGTTAGCAGGTCCCGTACGTTTATATCTTGTCTGACACCCGGACAACACTCAACTGATCACAGCTGCGAACGGTGCCTGTTAACGTAACGTTAGTTTATATGTGTACCCAACACTGTCAATGGAAAACGTCGCGTCATTTTTATTCGGACGTGTAACGTTACAGATTTGTTTTCTTAATTAGCTTCCTGGCTGTCGATGAAGCTACCCAACTAACTCAAAAACATTTAATTGACTTAAATAATGCAGTCTACACAAAAAGCTAAAAGACCAGCAAAGTAGTGGATGTTCAAGCATGTTTATACGTCATGTAGTGACCACTGACATGAACGTCAGCATTATTTAATAATGTTTGGAGCATGGAAACGTCAAGGGGCAGTATTTCGAATTCTGGCAAAGCTGGTTAGCTAGCTAACTAGCTAGTTGGCGTAACCTGATACTCAGTGTAGCCTACCACAGTAAATTTGACAGCTGATCTGAAAGATCCCTTTCGGTTTGGTTGCTAATACGATGAACTGTTGGGTTTGATGCTGCATTATTTTTGCCGTGAAATAGAAGGGAATTTGAATCAGTTATGACGCCCTGTCCTTGCATTTTCATGTTCTTAAAGTTGCCATATTTGTAAGTCAACCTATCGCTCAAATTAGCAGCGTCGAGTGGTCACAAGTTCATTATGACTCTCAGCTGTCGGGCTCAATGCATGCTAACATTAGGGAGTAAAGTGGCTATACGGTTATACAGTGGCTATGGGATAAAAGAATAAACAGAATACGAGCATGCATAACAAAATGTACAAATATATACGTAATTAATGTTGCAGACTGCTTGAAATTTGTCGGCGTAAGTACAGTTAGTCTGTACCTTAAATAACCTGCCAAGGGAAACGAGAACATTAAGACATATAGGTCAGTTCAGGTGCAGGACTGTGGAATGTGGAAGAAGTTTTGTCATTAAAGCAGCAATTATTTACATGCAACATCTCTTTTCATTCCTGTTTATTTTTATATGTCAGGATGTCAGGATGGCAAATATCCCTGCCCTGCCAGACAGCCTGGTGCTAGAGATCTTTCACCATCTTCCCCACAATGCTGTCCTGAGTGCTGGCCTAACCTGCCATCAGTGGCTGGCTGTCTCCCGGGATGAATTCCTCTGGAGAGAGCTCTTCTATAGGTACTATCGTATCCCTCGGTCTGTGCCAAGGCATCCAGGTACGAATTTTTTAACCTTGGCTGAAGCAATGCAGCATCAGACTTGATCTACTTGACACATTTTAATAAACCTCAACCCTTTTTTTAACGTTGGTATACTTTTGTATCAGCATGATAAATTCACATGGTGCACTTTTAGCTTCGGTTAATGCAATGTCATAAAGATGATGTCTATTATTATTTAATATAATTTATTTTCCTTGACATGTATTATGACAGTTACTGTCATTATTTGAAGTAGCAGAAGGAGAATAGCTGAGTTGTGAAGTCTCCTGTATCCTGTATTCTAAACCCACTCCTCCTGTGTCACCCCACCCAGCGGCTGTGTCCTGGTACAGAGAGTTCAAGCGTCTGTATGACTGCATCCCATGTGTAGAGGTGCAGACACTAAAGGAGCACCATGACCAGGTGCTGCACCTGGCCTTTTCCCATCGAGGGCACCGCTTCTCTTCCTGCTCCAAGGACTGCACTGTCAAGGTATGGTCCTCAGTCCTGCTGGTTGGGCAGTTTTAATATGTCTGTCATTTCAGCCAACTATTGTGATTCAGCTAATGCCATTTTGCATTTGTCTTTGCATGACCTTATCCCTGTTGGAAGTGTGCCAGCATTCTTGATAAAGAATTGATTAACTTGCATGTTTGTATGCCAGTTCTGTGTACCATCTAAATGTAAAAAGAAAAAGAACAATTATTTGACTCTTGATCACATCACCTCTGTGACTTGGCGCCTGTTGACAGAGGAGTTCTCTGATTCTGGAACATTCTCTCCCTCTCTCCATCTGCCACCCACCATAGCTCTGGGACACAGAGCGTCCAGATGGTACCATTACGCTTGTTCACAGCTCCAGTATGCGGCAGTTCAACTGGGGCTACACACAGTTCTCACAGTTCAACGCCGATGACACCCTGCTGCTGGTGTCTGGCGTCTACCTGGGACCCCATCACTCCTCCTCGGGGGAGATCGCCGTCATAAGCTTAGGTAGGAGCTAGCTGTCTCTCTATCTGTTCCTTTTTCTGTCGTTTTCATCCTATCTTTATTTGTGATCTTTGCCTTTTGATTGAGGATGGTAACTACCTCTCAGTCCCACATACCTCATAACTCTCTCTCTGTCGTTCTTTTTTTGTCTCTCTTTTCTTTTTCTCTCTTTTTTGTCTCTCTCTTCTCTCTTTTTCTCTTTTCTTCTTCTCTGTCTTTTCTTCTTTTCTGTCTCTCTGTCCCTGCCTGTTTTACACGCTGTTTGTTTCTACCGCTGTGGTGGGACTCGATTTAATTATGTGTTCAGACTCAGGACTTTGCATCACATGACTGCTGTAAATAAAATTAAGCCAGTTGCTTCATATGAGGCAGAATCCAGCATTAAAAAATCCGATGTACACAATCACACATTCACTGTAAATTGTGGTAGAAGGGCTTGAAAGACCATTTCAGTGAAGACATTAAGTCCTCAAGGATGATCTAAGAAATAACTAATTCATCAATTGTAAATTTAAATGACCTGTAACCACAAAATGTGGGATAAATAGATATAATTAGAGTAACCACTCAGATTACAGATATTGCTTTGATTTCATTGGCACTGTCATATTTGTACGGTTAGAGCATTCATTATGTGTTTTGACTGGGTTGGTATGTTTAAATTGTAAATACATTTTCAGCAGTCCTGCTGTTCACTGAATGTGCACCCTATGAATTATACATTACAGTAGGCAATTCAGTTCATTCCTCTGTGTGTGTGTGTGTGTGTGTGTGTGTGTGTGTGTGTTTACTTGTAGAAAATTACACACTTCTCTCACGAGTGCGGAATAAGCCCTATGATGTTTTTGGCTGCTGGCTGAATGAGACCCATCTCATTTCGGGCAATCTACACTGGATTGGCAACATGACCTCCTGCTCTGTGCTCTGGCTCAACAAGGCCTTCCAGGTTTGTGCCTTCTTACACATACACACACACACATACACACACACTTGTAACACACACACAAAGCAGACAGACACAAAAGTGGGCAAATTTGTAACTGTCACTGTCAAGGGCAAACTTGTAACTATTTCTAAACATTCAAGAGTCAGACAGTGTTTCTGCACGTGTCAATAGCTGAAATGTAAGACTTTTTAAGACCATTTGATGACCTTTATGACCAGTGACAGCCTTTCCGGCAAAAACAATGCACAGGTTTGTGGGATTTGGAGTGAAAATGATGGATTCTATGTCCATAGGATTAACTTTTTAATCATGCTATTGACTACAACTACCAACTCCACATAAAAAATGTCCACTTGCCCTTAAATAGGAGACACACTTTAAGTAAGTGGCGTGGTCCACACAAAATGCACTGTACTGCACAGTATTTATCTACATTTGAGACATTTTAAGGTCTTAAATTCATTTTAGACTTTAGTTAGATGTGTAGTTACAGTTAATTGCAATTAAGTCTTTTTGAACACGCACAGTACCTGCAATGTGCCATTGATCCACTAGAGGGATGCAGTTGCCTTTTATTGCTCTGTCCACCCACATTTATGGCCGAAGCTGGTATAATGAACTTATAGCATGAGTTAAATCTATATGTGTTAAATCATATATGTCAGAGGAAATAACATTTTCTCTGTTCCATTGAATTCTTAGAGGAGTGTTAAGATACAGTTACTCAAAATTATATTATTGATGTGCTGTAATCATGAGTAATACTGACATCCAGTGGTCATTCAGTGTAGAAAGCAGAATAACTATGTAAATATGTTGCTTTGGTTTGTTTGCTTGTATAGTACCTACTTGTGACTTTTACTGACACATGCTAAATAAATGGAGGATTAGTAGAGAGAGAGAGGAGAGAGTTTGCAGACTGAGATTGCAGCCGTTTCAGGCTAGAGCTATGAGGGTTATTTCCTCATACTTTTTCCTTGTATCAGGAGAGACAAACACAGTTCTAATCAAAACTTACAATTTTTTAAACACCTCAGGCACACAATCAGTCTTTAATTAAATACTCCCTCTCTTTGGACAGGATGTGGAGTCAGAGAATGCAAATGTGGTCAAGCGCCTCTTCAAGATCCAGAACATCAACGCCAGCACCATCCGTACAGTGATGGTGGCCCACTGCCGGCGCCATGACACACCAGACCTTCTTCTGGACTATGAGGCCCAATCGCAGGCCCGCACCCTGGCCCAGCAGGCTGGCTACAAGAGCCAGCACCAGCCGATGCTCTTTGACCTGGGGGACACCGACAGCGGGGAGGAAGAAGAAGAGTGCGAGGAGGAGGAAGAGGACCCAACACAGGGGGGAGGCAGGCTGCTGGCGGCTCACCTACCCTACGTGAGGCATGCACCACTGGAGCACGTCCTTCAGGTGAGGTGTGGAAGTGACGATAAGAATCATGAAAGCCCCCAGAAGGGTGTTGGAAAGAGCGTCAGTTTGTGTTAGCCTGTTTATATTAAGATTGCATGTTGTGTTCAGCACCATTTAACATGACATGGTATTTTTTAGTATTAATGTGTGCAGGTTGTGTTCAGCACTGTTTGTAATTCTAAAATCTCACCATTAGCTTGTGGTGTTATGTATGAGGTTGTTGATTGAATTTACCCATCTCTCTCCCTCCCTCCCTCTCTTCCTCTCTCTCTGTCTCTCAGGGTCGACGCAGTGGTGTGGCTGAGGAGCGGGAGCTGGAGACTAAAGTGGCCAAGCTGATGGGTCGGTCTCGCACCAAAGCAGCTGACCCGTCTGTTCTGTCCTCCAACGCTGCAGAGGGGCCCGAGGATAAGACCTACCTGCTCTTCACCACTGGCAGCCTTACCTACTCACCCCACCAGATAGGTGTGTGTGTGTGTGTGTGTGTGTGTGTGTGTGTGTGTGTGTGTGTGTGTGCATGTGTGGTCACTTGTATGTGCACACTTGTGTGTGTGTGTAGATGTACAGTATGCATTGCTTCGGTTGTGACCCCCATAAATGTACATGTGTATATACAGTATGGAAACGTGTGTGTGTTTATGTATAGTATATACATACATATATGTATCAGTGTTCACTCCAACAGGTTAATGTAATACAGATGTATTTGCTCCACCTCACTCACCTCACATTCAGAAAATGGATAGTGTTTACAAAGTCACTGAATGATCATGATCTTATGATCACGATTAGAGGGCCTTGGACTGAGAGACTTGAGAGACTGATTTTATTCTAGACTGTTTACCTAATTTCATCAGACATTGCAGACATTTTAAATAATTCAACATCTCCATTCCTTAAGATGAGATGAAGGTATTTGTTGTTGTGTTGTGTATTAACATCCCTCCTGTGGTCGTAAAGATAATTGTGTAAATGAAGTGTTTTTGCTCCGTTTTCTGAAGGCATCAAACGCATCATGCCCGACCAGATGACCACCTGTGGACCTGTACTCGGTGAGGAGCGCAGCTCGGAAGAATTCTTTGACTCTCTTGATCATGTCATTGACATCCACGGGCACATCATTGGCATGGGCCTTTCCCCAGATCACAGGTGAGTCAGTTAGACACCTCCCTCACTGGATGTTGGCGTTGTTTTTTAAATTACACTACCTACGTGTGTTAACATATGTTGTTTGACAATGAGGGCAACAACACCTTACTTCATCCTACAAGAGAGAAAGACCAGGAAAGGCAGGGGAAAAGGCAGCAGATAGGTTAAAGCTCTTCATTATTGTCCAAAGAAAAAGTTTGGCGGATGAAATGTGTCTTTCAATTTACGGTAAAGTAAAATCCCAACATTCCTTGATGAGAAATGTTTGAGACTTGTAGTCATTGCTTACAGTCAGAAATTACCTAGGTGTTTTCTGTTCTTTACCACAATCAGATGAATCATAACCAGCAGAGAATTATGGAGATATGTGGTACAATGTGACTTTTCTATTTTTAGTTGCCTTGGCAATAACTATCTAAATGATACAAAAGTCCTATATAGCTCACAATTAAAAACAGCAAAAAAACTCTGTTGTAGTATAGTAATTATGTGGCTATTTGAGGTCATCTCTGTTTGTATTTTTAGTTCTTGTTGCCACTTCCTGTCTGGATTTTCAGACTCAGACATAACGCCATACTTTCCTACCCACAATAAAGCGTCATTGTTTGTCAACAGACTTGTGTGGGTCATCTTGTGTGGGTATGTGGTGGCAAAAAGGGGAATACCCTATAAACTTACATCATAGCCCATTTAATCAGTCTACATTCTTGCTTACAAGGATAGTGTTTCTTTTGAGGAATGATTTAACTGTTGAGTAATAAGGGATGACAAAAGACGGTGTGCTGCTAATCTGCCTCAGATCTATTTTAGTCCTTGATCTAAGTCTGGAACAG
Source organism: Tenualosa thibaudeaui (assembly GCA_027481765.1). NCBI lineage: Eukaryota > Metazoa > Chordata > Actinopteri > Clupeiformes > Clupeidae > Tenualosa > Tenualosa thibaudeaui. The sequence continues at coordinate 187,246 of JAIFZK010000114.1, read as the reverse complement.
TTGGACAACATCTGCTTGCAAGCACCTTAATAGGCCTCTACAGTCAAGGACATTGTCTCATGGGGTTTTCCAGAAGCCTAGGAGTGAGGGGTGAAATTTCACTGCCTGATGTCAGTGAGTACAGTGAGTGCAAGCCAGGCCACGGTCAGTTGTCTTATAGTGTCGGGCCTGTCAATGACTGTGTGCCAAATTTGAGAAGCATGCCAACTCCACCAATATTGGCAGGCCTTGGACAGCTCATTTGTAGTGGTGGCAGTCTGTTAGAATCGTGTTCTGTCCTCACACAGTCGATTCAACCCGGTATGCACACGCTATTTTGGTGGCCCTGCCAAGCCATAATCCACTGCAGGGCATAGATGATATTTATGAATTTGCCCTAATTTTGATCGAGGGTGCAATGAAAATGCTGGAGGGAGTGAGTTTACATATGGCCCCTTTAACACAATGCCACTTGACGGCTGCTGCTTTCGAAGGCTCTGTTGCTGACTGTTGCTGATTCAGCATGTTAAGTAGCCGCAAATGAGCTGGTAGAGGTCTGATGAAATTGGCAAAGCTATGCATGCCACTCCAACTTTTGAAACAAAAGGCTTTTGTTTGTTTAGATAGGGGATGCTTTTTTCTCAAACATGGTCAGAAAAAAATCCTGTGAAACAGCGAATTTTAGTATGGAAAAAGTATGGAATTGGAATGGAAGATGCGAAGGAAGTCTGCCTTTTGTGCTGCTCCATTCTCAGGTATCTGTATGTGAACAGTAGGGCGTGGCCAAAGGGCTGCGTCATCTCTGACCCCATGTCCCCGCCCCCCATCGCTGAGGAGATTGACCTGCACGTCATCGACCTGAAGAGCCTGCGCGAGGAGAGGCGGAGCCTTCGAGCCCACCGCGCTTTTACACCCAACGACGAATGCTTCTTCATCTTCCTAGATGTCAGCCGGGACTTCGTTGCCAGGTAACCTAGCCTCGACACTCAATCTTTGTGTACTCTGGAATGTCCATAATCGGTCTCTGATAAGGGATCACTTTGCTCTGCTTCTGTCCCCAGTGGTGCGGAGGACAAACACGGCTACATCTGGGACCGCCACTACAACATCTGCCTGGCCAAGCTTCAGCACACAGACGTGGTGAACTCAGTGGCCTTCAGCCCGGCTGACCAGGAGCTGCTGCTCTCGGCCAGCGACGACTCCACCATCAAGGTGTGGCGCTCGCCCCGCATGGTGCGCCTGGCCCAGTCCTCGCCGCGCCCCCCCCGGCCTCGCAACCTCCTCGCCTCTCTGCTCGGTCGCCGGGCCTCCAACCTGAACCTGAACACCAACGCCAACGTCAATGGCAAGCCCTGATGGAGCAATGGAGCAAGCAAGTGAGAGAGACAGAGAGCTAAGGAAAGATTGGGGAGATCAGATGTTGCGATTCACACTCCAGGAGGGGGCCTGGTGATGACCCTTTGACTCCATCCACATCACTGCCGTTAACCCCCATCCCCAACACCCTCTATCCCCACTCTGTCGAGATTGTTGCCTCCCCTGCTCAGTTTCTTGCAAAGGCCCATGGGAACTTGGAGGACTACTGCAGGTCTGAGCCACCATGAGGCACACTTAGAACAGAGTGTATGTGTCGGGGGGGTGGGTGGGGGAGACATTTTGGCAAGGCAGGGTTTATTGGCTCTCTGGGTGATATCGACCTCCTTACAGGGGTGATGTGAAAACGACGGGAAGTACCCCAAAGACCTACAAGGCATTGGAAGGATTGTATGAAGCGAAAGCAGAAATTATGAATACAGTACAAAAAAGGTGAATCGGGGTTTTCTGTCTGACAGACTGGGGTAAAATAAGGTTTTGGAAGTGAGGAGAAAGAGGAGGAGATGAGGCAACAATGAAGTGAGAGATGTGCATGGCTGAGAAATGTGTGTAGCGGGTCACTTTTGTGTCTTCACGTATGCAGGTTTTAAATCCCTCACAATCCAACAGTGTTGACCTCCACTAATGCGTACACATGTGTATGAATGTACATTATACTGTTACACCTTCAGGTTTGTTTTACAATTTGTCCTTTATTGGTTTGTTTTTGTTTTTAATCCTCAAATGTGTGATAGCACAAAGAAACCACACACAGGATGAGAGAAAAGAGGAGATCTAGGATGAATATCATGTGTAGCTTTGACAAACGCCCCTTTGATATTTCTACACTACAGGCAGAAGGATCAGTCTTTCAACAGAATTAACAAGCCAGGTCTATGACAAAGCCACAGAATGCACATATGTATGAAGGCTTGGTCTGGCATCTTTCAAAAGTACCTCATGACAAATCATCAGGATAGTTTTTGTTTTGTTCTCATTGTTAGTATGGACACCGTAAAAACAATCAACAGGCAAAACGTATCCAGTGTCAGCCAACTTGTAGCACATGGAAGTTCTCAACCTGTCGTTAGTCCATCCTGGGCAGAAAACATCCTTCTGCTTAAATTTAATGTTGTTAGCTAGATAATACTCCAGACACAAACCCATCCACCTTTTTTTTCTTGTTAAAAATAAAAACCTCTCGTCTATCTTGAATATTTCCCCAAAATTGTAAAGCATGCAATTATTTTCCCAGTTCAGTGAAAGCTAGAAGACAGGCCAGACCTGTGTTAAAGATTGTTGGGTATAACTGACTGTACTCTATGTTTAAAATGCACAAATGTGCTTTGATTTTTATTTTAATCTGCTGGTCCCTTGTAGTCTGCTAGATCCATAGCTAAATGATATAATGACAAAAAAAAGAGTAAAGCTCACATGCAATGGTTTGGTGTGAGTGACAATTGTGTATTTTCTATTTGGTCTTTGTTTTTTTGTTTAGGAATGTTTGGCTTTTGGTACATTTGGTGAATCCCCAGATTGGTTTGGTCAAGCAGTTTCTCCCAGGCACTTTCTGTGTAATTTTCTTTTTCTCTAAGCATATGTTTCTCTAGCATGTTTGTCCCACACAAAAAATCCTCAATTTTTCATCACTGTCCTGCATACTGAAAAAGCCTGTGTGATGTTTAAAATTCATTTGAATTAAAATTTCACTTTTATCTTACCCTGTGTGATGACTTTCAAAACAACCCAAACAGAACACAAAAAGAGAAATTCAGACCATTAATTTAGTTGTGAGTTGTTTATTCAGAGAATTCATTGATACATGCTTGATGTAAACCATGTTTAAACTTCAGGTGTTAAAAATCTGAGCTGGCTGGATTCATTCACAGTGTGAGTGTGCCAAGATGTTAATACATTTCAGTCTGGTAAATTTACCATCAGTTTGTTTCTCCCAATGACTATATATGATATACAGACAATGGTCTCTCCTTCTTGCCTCCTATGTTGGGATTTCACATGCTTTTGCAAAGATAACATTTTTCTATTTTCCGAGAAACTCTACAGGAAAGGTTGCACAGCATTCAGTAATGTCGACTGATGTGCTGTAGTTAGTCTAGCCCCTGAGGCCTGAGGCCTGGCCGGTATGGTTAAACCTGTTAGGAGAACAGAGTCCCCCACCCGGTGTAGCCCTCAGAGTCCACAAGGCATTCAAGCCCCTCCACCACGTCAAGGTCACAGCATATAGAGAGGTGGCACATCACACACAAGCATGAAACCACCAGCTCAGGTACATGCTTATGGAAGTAAACAAATAAATTCTCAACAACTTTATTTTATAGTATTTGCAATACTAATGTTAAGCAGAAGTAGCCTATCAAGTAAAGTTAAACAAAATAAAGTAAATTTAGATACCACAGATTCTGTTGCACTTTAAATTCTATAGGTGTATATCATCAAGTCATTACATGATACTGTTCTATGTACAACTGAGACTTTAAATATACAGTACACTTGCATAGTACGCTGTATGTTTAAAAACACAATGTTAAGTACACCTAACGTCCCTTGCCCTTCATCATATAATATGCTGTCTGGAGAGGCAAACACCAAGCCCTACATTAACACGGCCCTGGTCATTATTATTACTGATGATAAAGGTATGATTCATAAAGTAAGTAATTCATATCCATAAGTAAGCATTAAAGATGGTTACAATTTAAAGGGGTTTGGTCAAGGTTCCTTGGCCCCAGCTAAAACGATTGTGGCGCTTTCAGATAACCAAGCCCCTTCAAACTTAAAACCACTGTAACAAAGCCCCATAACAAGCTTCAAATTACTTATGCCTACAGCAACAAAAACCTACCCACCTAACTCTAACCCTAAACCCAACCCTATAGTAATCCATCCATATTTCATTCTTAAAGTTTAAGATGTTGTTATACATAGTTGCTTGGTGTACATAGTTATATATTATGAATAATAATAATAATTATAATTATAATAAAGTAAGGCAAAACCTTGTATAATACTACAAGTTTACCTAATATTATTAGGGTAGGTCTTCTGGATTAACCATTGTTATTTATTCAGAGAGCACACCTTTCCAAGTGTGATGTGTATATAATTCTTGTTTGCTTTTTAAAGAAGAAATGAAAGGTGAGGAGAAGCCACAAAGGTAAGTTGCACACCTACACATTACGGCAATCTCCTCCTCCTTTTTAATTAAAAATTTCCTCCTGTGATGGAAATTCTTTCTTTGAAATTTCATCCGGTAGATATAGAACAGACCTGATATAGGAATTACTTATAGTATAGTTTATAATATCATACATAATTTAAATTTAAACACATACTTTCTATTCAAGAATTCCCTAAAGACCTGTTAGGTCTACTATGGCTTTAATGAAGATTGTATCATCCTTGACATACGAGTTCTTGGCTGACGCCAGCTTTGCCAGTGGGCAGAAGAGGGGACAGCCACTGGCGATGTTCATCTCGCTGATGGGCCGCTGGAAGGATGTGGAGCTGGTGTCTGGCCGGAAGGCGTCGATGATGTGCTCCCGGTTGTTCTGATCCAAAAGCATCAGGGTCACCTGGCAGAGGGGTGGAGGAGAGGGGAAGAGAGGAGGTAACGAGTTTGAAATTATGGCGTGGAACATTTTCACACAGCACATTTCAGCAGACTTGGGGAAGAAAAAAAAATTGCTCCATGAAATTTTTTTACAATGCACCCTCATATGCATACATAGCAATAAGCAGTGCTGGCAAATTCAACAGATGTTAACATAACACTTAGCCACTTATCAGTGGCTAATCACCTACAGTTATTCACTACCTGTAGTGGGAACTGAGTTTATGACACCTGACACCAAATCCCAATGTTTTATATATATATATATATATATATATATATATATATATATATATATGTTTTGAACCTTTCAATATTTGTGTTCCTGTTTTTATTATAGGTGACTTCCACTGATAATGTAGTATCAGATCACAGTAGTATTCAATATACAATAGTTTTGGTCAATGAGAGGAATGCATCCTCCTTAAGTAAGTTTTTTTTTTAAGATGTTTGGGTATGTAATTGACTATAGACAAACCTTCTGACTAAACGGCCACTTGAGGAGTGCGTCATATTTTCCCCGCATCACCACGAAGAACAGAGACAGGTGAGTCCCTCTACCTGTGCCGTCCCCATTCAGATAGAGCCTCAGGCACATTTTATATCCGTACTTACTGGAGTAAAAGGCTGCACACCAAGAGAGGAATAGAAGGAAAAGAACCAGTGATTAATTGATAAGTGTCACAAGACACTAGCACAATGGTGACAGAAAAATATTAATATTCAACAAATAAATAGCTGTAAACAACATGGTAACCTGGATCACACACTGCCACAAAGACCCCAGTTTGTTACAACTCTCAGACATGCCACATGATGACACTGCAATTATGGGATGGACAAGAGGGGGAATGGGGGGGCCTTGTGGATGCCTTTGTGGGATGGTGTAAGACAAACCATCTACACTTGAGCACCACCAAAACCAAACAAAATGGTGGTGGACTTCAGGAGGTCAGCCCCCCCATGCTACCTCTCTCCAGACAATCAACGTACAAATACCTTGGACTACATCTTGGCAAGAAACTGGACTGGTCTGCTAACACTAACTCACTACACAAGAAGAGGCAGACCAGACTCTATTTCCTCAGGAGATTGGAGTCCTTCAGCATCTATAGCAAACTCCACCTTCTGTTTTTCTATGCTATGGTATGCTGGGGAGGCAGCACAAGGACAAGGGATGCTGGACAACTAGACAGGCTAGTGTGATACATAAAGCTCTACAACACCACACTGAGGAGGAGTGAGATATACTGGTCTGTTTGATTCTACAACACACAGTGACCCCATGTCCTATGACTGGACCTCACCTAGTCTACTTTATACTTTTCTTTTTAATTACCCAAGCCAAGACTGGACTGGACTATTAATTATTTTCTGTATTTTTATAATGTATGTATGTCATGCATATGTCATGTTGTGGAAGCTTAAGGACACCAGAATTTCCTAAGGGATATTAAAAGCATTTATCTATCTATCTATCTATCTATCTATCTATCTATCTATCTATCTATATTGCTAAAAACTAATGGCTCACCAGGAGAAAACAGTGCTGGAGATCGTCCTGCAAGAGCATCCTGTCTGCGGTGGCTGAAGTCTGCGATCTTCCACACAAACACACCATCGTAAGTACAATACTGCAGCTCCCGCAGAGTCTGTTCTGTCTCAGACAACTTCAGGTCTCTCATGGTCAGCTGACGCTCCAGCTGACGAATCTATACACACCCACACACAGGACCATCCCGAAACACCACCAGACATTGTGTTCATGAGGATATATGCACACACGCACACACACACACACACACACACATACACACAAAGACACACAGAGAAAAAAATGCATTCAATTCATCATTATGCATTCATCTGCGCATCCTTCCATTTTCATCAAAAATCCATTTATCATTTAAAAAAAATAACTCATGTAGAACAATCATCTCAATCAACAAACAGTCATGGAGGCAAAGTCACTCTTATAGAGGACCTGAGTTGTCTCCTGTTGAGGCACCACTGAGGTCTAGTAGTTCCATGCAGTAAAAAAGTGGACAGTCCTCTGGGGGAAAAAAACACTAAACTGGGCAAAAAAATTTGTGTAGAAATGTTCCATAAAATGGAAATTACTTCAAGAGCCTATCAGTACGCAAGACTGAAAGCAAAGCAAATTCAAAGCAGGGGAAACACTGTAAGCGACGACGATGGATGGCTTGTACCAAATGTCACACTCCACTACTACTAGGTGTTTATATACTACACTGTTTGAACAGTGTATGTAGCCTTCCGAGTTGATAAACCTGCAAAAACTTTTGTTCCTAATTTCATCTGCTTGTGGTAAATGAAACACTGTCCATATTTTGTCACTGAACAGAATGAGTAAAAGCAGCATGAGTGTGAAAATCGCCATCTCTACTTTCCGCCTATTCTACGTTTGTCGGAATGCAGTGTGTCCCCAGCAAATGATCGCAAGAAATCCTTATACTTTATCTAAAGTTGCGGAAAAACTCTTCTTCGTCATGCCCCACCTCTTTGATCTTCAGCCATGTTGTTGCAGGCCAATGTTGTCATCATACCACCAACATGAAAGGACACGAGATGCTCTTTAAGACGGAAAATGCATATTGTCAGCTCATAACTGAAATGAGCACGTCCTATCCTTAAAGCACGTTTTGCAGTTATTCAACTTGGATACTGAAAAATTGAGGGTATTAGCTAGACAGGCTATCCTAAGAATTTTTCTTCTTTAAAATTTGGTAATATGTTTGTAATTATCTTTCACGGCATCTTTCAAGCTTCATGTCAAGTCTTCTACATATTACGTGAACTATAATATGCACATGTGCACTTTTCACAAATAGTGACTCTACCTTGTTGTTGAGGCCCTCAATTTTTTCCTGGTCCAGGCGATGTTGACGTGCATGGGCCTCCTGAGTAAGAGAGGATCTTTCAACTTCTCGGTTCAGCACGCACACAATGTTCTCCAGTGCGGTCACCTTTATCTCCAACCCCACAGTGCTCTTGGCTCCTCTGCCCCCCAATAACGTCCCTTCATCTGCAGACTGGTAAAGCCCCAGACCGTTGCTACACCTCTGTCCCTCTTGTCCTCCAGCCCAGTTGCTGGTGGAGGCCTTTTCTGACATTGCTGCGGATGCTGATGCCCCTTCCTCGGGCGAACGGTACAGCCCCACGTCGCTGCTATCATCCTGGTACTCGCCAAAGCCATCACTCTGCACATTCTGCACACTCTGCACCAATGACAGAGATGTCAAAGCAGATAGGACTAGCCGTAGGTGCTCCATAATGAAGGACTGTTCATGATCATGCTGTTTCCCATTGTCAACCTGTGGGAACCAATAACAGTTGAGAGGTCAGAGTATGTAAGGTCTGAATGAATATGATGATCACTTTCATAATGCACTATGTATGTGCATTTTTTTCTCTTTTACTTGATAAGCTGAATTATTATGCAAGTAAATAAGTAGCTAATTATGTAATTCTTTCATTAAACTGGTTGCAGAAACTCCATGCATTGTATAAGTACACATGCATAGTATTGTGCAAAAACAGGCCAACACAAGAGGGCGCCTCAGAACATCAGCGCAATTTATACTGAAAAGTAAAACTAGACTCATTTCAAATCAGATCTTCAAAGGGAGCGGATCAACCGTCCACCGTTTATGGGATCGACCAGCAGTGGGAGGTATGTAGGCCTGCTTTACTGTCAGTTAACCAATCAAGATTAAATGTTAAGCTAATTACAATCTGTTGCATGCTTTAAATATTTTTTCACCATTTGGCATGAAGTGGTATCATTTCATCATTTGAATATCATGAGTTTAATAACAGGGACTTGTTTCATTCAGTCACTCAGTCTCAGTCACACTACATGGTAAGGAAAGTTACCAGGGGTGTGTTTCCCGTTTAACTTTATGAGTGGCTCATGAGCGAGCACATGATGTATTAACATTTATCTTATTTTTGAGAGAGCCCTAGCACTGCAATTGCAAAGAAATGCACTGAACGAAATCGAGACCAAAAAGAGAGTCAGTCATGAAACTCTTCAAGTCTCAACCGGTCCAGAAATTTCACAGATGAGTCAAAACAAGCATATGAGGGTGGGTTTGGAATGCTTCCTCAATATCAATGTTATAATCTCAATGATCTAAAAGGATTATGACTCACAATATCTAAGAAAATGAATAATAAATAAAAAAAATGAATAAAAACCTGAATCATTCATTCATTCATTCATTCATCAATTTGTTCATTCATTGAATGCACTGAGAAACATCAAAAATAAAAGACCAAATCTGATTTTGAAAAACCTACACCCTTACAAAGATTCACACTGAAAAAAGTTCCTATATCCAGAAAGCAGAAACTGGAGTGTAGGTGGAAGTGTTTTTAAGAATTAGAACTCAGAACTCAGAACACAAAAGTAGAACTGACAGCAGAAAGTTTCTATCTATCTTAGACTGCTAAAATAAGTAGAAGTGGGGGTGAGGGGAAGCACAGCCGCCCTAAATACCACTGAAAGTCAACAGCCTTTGGCCTGCCCCATGCATAGCAAACAGTGCAGGGACTTTCCTGTAACACATTAACAGTCATCAACGGGCACTTCCCATTGCATGTCTAACACAGATTAACAGATGGCCGTTGACCATAGATTAGGATGAATCATCTTTAACAGTTTAATTGGGCAGGGCATTTTTAGGGTTGGGAAACTTGGTTGGTGAACAGGTGACAGTCTTTTATACTCTTTTATATCATTTATACGTACCACAGCCTGACATCCAACTTTGTTGAACTGGCATGTTGATTTGCTCTTGGCACAGGTTTTAACATGTTCTGGAAACTAAACAAGAGCGAAAGAGAAGGTGAGAAGGGACCTGGTCAAGTAAGTTTTGCTTTGGCAGACAATGACAGAGAGGGAAAGTGAAAATGTGGTTCTGTTTTGATAAAACTAGGCCAAGAGGGGCTTCCACCCATACCTAAAAGTGCAACTGTCCATTATGTGTCATTGTGAAAACAGAACAAAATTTCAAATTGTTGATTGATGAGGCTCCACTGTCTTCCTTTATTTACATAAAACCAACGTGCACACACCCATGCACACACACACAATGAACACAATGTACAATATACACCCACATTTTTCTCACGCACACACAAACACACACACACACACACACACACACACACACACACACATACACATACATCAGCAGGCCATATAAAAGGCTGGAGAAGGTGACCACTCCTGACCTTTTCTCGTGGGATTTTTTTCTTTCCACAATCTTTGCACTGCATGGGAAACTTTATACAGATTTCATCATGAGCCTGTGGGTGTATGAGAACCACAATCATAATTCAGATCTGCAAAGACATTTCTAGAATTTTCACATACATCACATCCTGATCAATATCATTCCCAGAACAGTCTGATAATTACACCCCTCAGAGTTCAACTAAGAAGAGACTGACAAATTCTGATATATTAGCCTGAAAGAACAGCCTTCAAAGAGGCTTCAGATTCATCTGGCCAAATGCTTCCTTTTCCTGACAAACACACCAATCTGCAGTGCTGGGACCACTAACATCCTGTTACGTCTTTGTTAACAAGCAGTCTCCATTTAAAAAAAAAACCCAAAATGAAAAGGGGATTCAAGCAGTGTAGTGTGTATGTGTAAGAGAGAGAGAGGGGGGGGGGGGTTGATGAATAGTAAAGTAATAGTTACCTTTATGTCTTTGAAGTTGAAAGAAACTTTGCAGTATTTGCAATTCAGGGTCCTGGACTCACATTCTCTCTCATTGTGTCGGTCCTTTTCGATAAGTAGGATTTGTAGCTGGCATGCTTCACATGTAATTCGATCATAGTCACACTGACCTTCATGCTGGCCCTGGAGATAAATGTACAAATTGTTTGTTTGATTTCACATGCATGCCATTTTGGAAAGGTCAGTTATATGCAGAAAACATCAAACTTCACACTTGCTAGCTTTTTGTTTGTGGTTTTCCATTTTATTCTACTTCAGTTTTGACAAGAAGCTGTCCTGATGCTGCCAGTATCTTGGGGTGGAGGACATTCCCTTTTCTTTGCAAGAACCATAGCACAGGCAATAAATGGGTCTGAGGCTTTGTGCTTGGGTAGAGAGCTCTAACATAGCATTGTAATACGTCAAGCAGACTACAATGATTATGTACATAATAAAAAAGGGCCTTGAACTGAATCAGGGAGTTTTCAAGGGAACATAAAGAGGATATGGTAGGACGGTAGTGGAGCATTTCCCTTATTTTTAAATGTATGAAGGTGTATGTTCTTCTAACCTTGTTTAACATAATGACCTTTTGGTGCACTGATGGCAAAATTTTAATACTTGTGCTATTCACAGCTTGAAGTTCTCTTTACTCTCCAAATTACTGGGAAACCCAAGCAGACAAGAATGTTCTGTCTGTTGTTGTTATATAAACACCAGCTTGTTTAACCTGAATCACTCCCCTAGCATGTGTTTGTTTGACAATCATAAAAAAATTCTACCGAGAAAATATTTGAATTATGTGGCAGGATGCATGGACTATAGTTCTGAAAGGTCAAGAACAAAAGAGGGACAAATGAAGAGTTCATGCAGCTACTGTATAACCTTTCAAGTGTTAATTACAAAACAAAGGCTATTAAAGTATCATTTAAGTGAGGGTAATCTGAAAGACTGAAATATAGCTATGTGTAGCCACTTCAGATGTTTCTAGTGCTATATACTTGTCTAGTAAATAAAGGGTGAGGATTATGAGTAAGGTGCTTATTTTCAGTTGACAGTAAACAAGTCTAATTGTTGTTTTCAGCCTCGTGGTTTTCTACACACTCCAATTATATAGGGAATTGTGGATAGGATGGCCAATTGTCTAGACGACTTCTCTCTGCATTACTTTTGCACTGTATTTCATGGGCTTTCATTAATGCTCTTTCTGTATTGTAACTTGTTTTTTAATTGATGAACGAGCCAACAACTAAATTAAGGTTGTGTCTTTGTTTTGTACTGTGATGTATAGTTCAGACTTTAGCCTTTCAGCCTTAATTGAGATAACATAGGATTTAAAAGGTGGCATAACATGTCAGTTTGTACTTGCCAAGAATCTTAAATCACTCTTAAGGACAGGAGTGTTTTTTGGCAGCACACACCTGCATGTCAAACACACACCGAGATGGCATGCCAGTGCAGTGCAAATTCTGTTCCGTTTTTGTAACTTTGTAACTTTCCGTTCCGTTTCACAAGCGCGCCTTTCACAACCACATTTGTGGAGTGGTTTAGCAACAGCAATAGAGGCTATTTATCATCTCTGTTCTTTAGTCTTAAATTCTAGATGAGAATGGCCATTGCCGAGTCTTTTAATGGCTAGCCAAACAGTGCCTAGGTTGTTTGCCTAAGGTGTTTGTTATTTTTCAACAGAGAAAAATGACAAGCAACTGCCGAGTTGAAAATGTATGGTTTAAACATCTTCATGCACGCACACCAGAGACAGCAAAAGAGAGATAATGGTTGCCACATGATTCTCATGAGACAGAGTCATCTGAGTCTTGCTGATAACAGCAGATAAAAGATTCATGTTCAGCAGACAGAAACTGGCCAGACTGGCCTGACCTGACAAAATGTATGCTGAGTTTTTGGTTTCAGACACTGTTATTTTTTCTAGTTCCCTTTATTATGTTTTTTTACAGTTCACAGGAAGACTATAACTATATCCTGGTAGGTTGTACAGAAGTTTCAATATGTGTGTGTCTGTGTGTGTGTTACAGCAGATTTTTAGGGAATTTCCAAACCACCCATTTCCCGCCCAGCAAGGCAGATGTGTAATTTGACCTTGGCTTTCACATTCGTTTCTTCTTTGTTTCCCCTCCCCCTCTTTCCTTTTTACGCCCTTTGTCTCTCCAAAGTCTGCTGCAATGGCTTTGATGACATACTGATTAACTCATGCGCTATAAGTGACTAAACTTCCCATTTCACCGAAAGTGTGTGTGTGTATGTGGTGGTGGTAGGGTGGGTGGCTTGGCGTGGGCGGCAAATGAGTAGGGGAGTAGAAATACTACAGAAGTCAAAAGTTCAGAACAAGAGTAGAACAGTCTACAGAAACTTAAGTTCTACAAAACACAGCAGTTAACCTAAACATAATTCTGTTCTTTCTCCTAGAACAAGGAGAATGAGCACAAGGTCAAACAGGTTGTGTTGTTGAATATTGTTAAAGACAGCTATTTTTAAACACTTTCAAAATATATACCAATCCAGTTGTATAGTACTTAAATAAATCCAGCTGTATATTATACTACATAAAATTACACAAAAAATCTAGCTCTGTTCCTCAAAATATACTTTTAGGTTTAGGCTTTTAGGCTCGTGGTACAGAACAGCCTGTCAGAGCTTGTTGTTTAAATTATTCTGAATCGTTTTACTAAGATCACACCGTGCATTTATTTGTGATCATGTTCTGAATTTTATTTGATTCACGTTTTCCATAGGGTTGTAGCTGGACAAGGTACTTAATATGCAACACAGGACCCTTGAACTGGGAAACAGGACCCTGTCAAAGTTAACGCGTTATTAGCGCAATCTCACTTTATTGTGATTAGAAAACAATATCAGCGTTAATGGCATGGGTCTTTCAACAACAGTGAACTGGACTATAATGGTAAGGAAGACACAGAGATTTCCCGCAGTGTGTTGCGTTTTCCCACACGCAAAATAAAGCCATAACAGTAACTTTGTGGTAAAACGCATTCAGCCTGTCAAGTGAACCTGCAACATGTCAAATGTATGTAGGCAACACACAAATTGCATGTTTACTTTCAGTTTTACCAGTAACTCTGTAACTAACTATTTCTACAACTATTACTGTTTTGCCTGTTCAGCACATTAGCCTATTGTCTATTATTTCTCCAAACAATTTTGCACATTATGCCTGATAAATATCTGAAGCTACTTATTCAAAAAAAGAATAGGTAGGCCTAAGATTCGTAATTTAAGAAGCATAGTCAAGAACTGTCACAGCTATGCTGTAGATTAAGTCTGCTGTGGAATTCAGAGCATAGTATAACACCTTCGATTGAATTTTGTAATTTATGTAAAATTTACATAATTCTAATCTAAATAATGAATCTAAATTAGATTAATCATAATTAAAACTTTTAAGTTTGACAGCCCTCGTTTCAAAATTCGGCACAAGAATATGCACATCTTTTCATCCACAGTAACATCATTAAAAATGGATATTAGTCAAATACTAGCTGTGGGATCAAAACGTCACCATGACAATGTCTATAGACAGAGATGCAACAAATGCAAATATATGCAAATACACCATCTCCATCCACTTCAAAGCATAATCTGGATTCAAAGCATAATCAAACCCCCACAAGAAAATCTAATTTATATTTGCATTGATGACATTAGTGAGAATTTCAGGTGTTTCCAAGTGAAGATTTCTTATTCAAATGCATATTGACAAGTTGGATGGAATCATGGCTACTGACCAACAATAAGAAATGTTTCTCCTGATGTTGACTAATGTAGTGATACTGATATTGTATCACGTGTTATTGTCATCCTAGTATGTGGTGTAAACACGGTCATTCATATTAACTAGATGTATTCCTTTTTGCCATTTAGTTTTTGGTGTGAACAACCTCCGCTCCGTACAGCCCTCTGCGTAGGCTGACGTACAAACAATTGTAATAATGCGTAAAGGCTCCAACTAGTGTTTCCCTGGTTTGCTATGCAAATGTATGAGACAAAAAGCTGAAAAAGATTCACAACTACAAAGTGGTGACTTGGCACAGAACCATAATTCTACGGTGCCTCCTTTTTAGGACACATTGTAATGTTGGTAGCCTACCATAGCTCATTTAGCTAATTTCAAACACTATTCCAGCAGTTTCTGGATCATTTCATTCCATTCCATGATCATTCCTTAATATTTCTCAAGGATGTTAGCCAGAAATTACACAAAGAGTGCAAGAGGCATTCAATTGAAATCTCTTGATGCACACATAATCATGAGAGAGCTTTGTGTGTCAGTGATCTTCACCTCAAACTCTTTCATGGTCCCAGTCCAAGGGCAGCCTTCATTTGGGCACTTAGCTGGAAGACCATCAATCTCTCGACGTGCTGCATTGTCTGGAAACGCCTGCAAACAAAAGAATATGGTGTATGGTACAAAAAAGTAGAATAGTGTTTTTGTCTATCTTTGTGTTTATCTAATAATCTCCTACACCCAAACACGAGATACAAAGATGTTTACAGATCAGTAGAGAAATCTCATTATCAGAGACATCTACCATCTACCATGTTCTTCCAATCATGTGTTTTTTGTTTTTTTTTTAAACTTACTTCTTTTCCGTTCAGCATAGACTGAGACTCTTCAAATATACCCTCCACACGACATGCTTCACAGGGTTTGGGGCCCAAACTGAATAAAAATAGTGGGATTTCATGGAAAAAACATGCATTCTGTTAAAAAAAAAGATATGCCCCATTCATTTGAAGACATCAGTTTGCAAATTAATTCAAGCCAAAAAAAAAAAAAAACAAAAGTTAGGAAAACAACCACAACCATTCTCACACCCAAAAAGAATTTCACAACACAGAAAAGCTAGAATTTGCAATACAGGAGTTACAAGAGCTGAAATAAGTTTGCATTAAAATATAGAGGTAATGTGCTAGCAGTAAACAAATAAACACTCTATTTATAACACTAATTTTTAAAAAATATTGTGATCAGTGGCATACCCGTGCAAGATATGGTACACTTGTGCAAACCTTAGCCAAACTCTTATTATAGGTTATACTTTCCCAAAATTTTTGGTTGGTTGGTTTCTTTGTCAGCAAGGTCACACAAAAGCTAGCAAATGTTTTTTTTTTTTTTTGATTAGATTAGATTCAACTTTATTGTCATTACTCATGTAGAAATAGAGGTAACGAAATGTGGGTTACATGCAGGTTTGATATGCAGGTTAGAAACAAACCATAGGGTGTCAGTAGCTGATCTCCCAAGTTTGGTAAGACCAATCACATGCTCTAGCCCTGCTGCCATAGCCTCTTTACGTACCTAGCGGTATCTTATCAGGCTACCTATTGCGTGCAGAGGCAGTCTGAAAGCCAACCACTGATTCTGTCCCTTGGATTGAACCGATCTATTGGTCATAGCCAGACTATACATTTAGACATTTGTGGAAAGGTGTGGCATGGCCCAAAGTAGAACCAAATAATTTTGGGAAAAGCAAAGGTAAATTGCTGTGTGCGTCTCAGAATTTTTGATCTTCGCTAATGTTAACACAGGTTTCCTATCAAGCAGCTTGTGAGTCACATTTAAAGCGAAATGATACAGCATTGGTCTTTTCTCTACCAGCCAACAAATTTTTGTTTCTACACCAACATCTTAAATTCACGTTCATAGATGAGAATTTGTTTACAAGGCAAAGGATGGAGCCAGTGAGGATCATTTTTGAAGAGCCAAGGCAATAAACACCTTTTTATAAGGCTCTTATGTGATTTAATTTCAGTGAGGTCCCAGTAACCAAGTTGCAAGGCTTGACTTTAGAGTCAAGAGTCATATTCGATCATGTCAAATAATAAAAAAAATGGCCCACCCAAAGCCAGGACAGCAAGCAGATGAGTCATCAACTGCAGAACTACAGAATCATCAGAGTCACTCCACAAGACAGCAAGCAAGCTCAGAGTTGTGCAAAAACTCTGCCACAAGATGAAATATCACCACATGGTGGCACTGACAATAAAGGTACAAATAATCATAAAGGCAAGGTATCTCTTTTTTAGAGAAGCCTCATCCCAGCCAGATGAGTCATCAATCATCTGTGAACTGCTCCTTTTCCTGGGTGGTCATCAGTGCTTTGGTCTTTATTGCCCTTTGCTGGAAACTATTTGGCACAATGAGCAGTCCAATTGGGTAACAGTTTGGGAACCAATGCTATAAACTACTTGAATGGTGGCCAGATGAAAAATGAGGCAGGTGTGGGCTACTGGTTACGGCCTCAGACTTGTGACCGAATAAACTTTTTTTAGCAGATTTAGCCACTACACTGGATTTTACAGGTCATGAATTTTATTCAAGTGTCATAAAACATGGCACAGATGATAATCAGACAAACCTTACAAAAGGTATAAATTATTCCATTATAATGAACTTTCCACACAAATAGCCCTCTAAATCCTGACCCCTAAAGACTTAACTGGCATGAATCGATTGTCTGAATTATGGCAGTGAAGTATTGGAGGGTTCAGAGCTTAGGACCAATCAGAAGTGTAAGTGTGCAACTGCGGAGTAGCACACTTACCAGACACATATCGTACATCCTTGCGAATATCCTAGAGACGGTCAAAACTCAGAGCCAACAAAGTGCTGTTTGAGTGGTGAAGGTGAAAGGGTAGCAAGGTGAAAGTGATTGAGCATTAAACACACGCAAGGCCAGCCACATGAAGAGACTCAGTGTAGCTACTTCCAGTGATTGTGGGGCAAATCAGATGGTTAGAGGGAAGGGAGGAGTTGGGCAGCATCCTTGGGTACCTGGTGAGTTGGTTGAAGCAATACACACAGTAACGATGCCCACACTGTGCTTGAACTGGCTTTCTGAGGATCTTGTTACAGTGCTGGCACTGATACTTTGTCTCCATGGGGCCTGAGAGAACTGAACGATTGATCCCTGGCAATGAGGACTCCAATGATGAGGGCAAAGAGATATGTGCCATTATTATCCATGAATCCCTGCAAATAACAGAGGGAGATACAGAATAATGTTATCTACTTTAACATTCAGCTAATCTCCTCATGATCCACTAATTCTTCATTCTCAGAGGCCACCATAAAAAATTTGGTCTCTATACGATACCCAGACTCAAAGAAAATGAAACAAACACATTGAGGGCAACCCACGCCCCAACCAAAACACTGGAAGGGATGGTGATTGGATCAAATACAGTATGCAATGTAGTGAACAAAACACAAATATAAATTAGCGCGATTTTGTAAAACATAAGTGGAATCCAGGAAAAGTCACGCCTTAAGTGCAAGGACTGGTCAGGCAGCCTGTAAGTCAAACTCGCTCGCCAGCCAGTACTATGTCATAATGCCGCTGTGATTCTAACAGCCTACTGCCCGCTGCTGCTGCGCTGTTTAAAGAAATTACATAGTCACCCTTCACGCTATTGCATGACTCTTGCCACGCAATCCTTAACAAATTTCTGAAATGGAGACAAATTAAAGCTAATTCGAATTCACCAAACAGTTGTTAGAGATCGTGAAATACCCCATTATGCCAACTGTAAGTCCCCTGAAAGTTTTAGATCTTGAGATCCCCAAAATTTGATGTTTTACAATCAAGACGAAATTGCGGGGCTATCGTTAGAAATGTTCGTTTGCCTTTGTAATCTTGGATATTTCTAGAGAAATATTGATTCATTTGTTAACTATTTGATAATAATTCCATTATGTACAAATTATTTGTGTATATATCTACCAGGCCTGGAATTTCATCACTTTAGGGGCAAGGCCACACCTTTTGTATTGTCAATTTTTGAGAGCACAAAGGCCAAAAGCCAGGTCACCAAGGCCATAAATTAAAACAAATGACTTTATGCATATGTATATACAAGCTCAGCGTCTTCTGCGTTGCTCCTTGGTGATATCAACCGTTTCTGGTGCAGACACACATTTTTAAAAAGCACATTTCATTAGACCAGGGATTTAACAAACGAGATTGGATAATCCCTCATTAATATTCATGTTTTTCTCGGATTCCACCTACAATTTGCATAATCGCAAACCAGTAGGAGTGCCGGGCTCCCCAAGATGAACAACTTTTGTATGTACATTGCATTAGCCACGGCCAACAGGCATTATGTGCGTCTGGACATGTGGTGAATTTCGGAGATGTTTTCACAGAAATTTGGTATACATGATGCCAAAATGTTGCTGATGTTAAATTTATGTGTTAATTTGATATGTTGTAATATGTTGAAATGGCGAATTAATACTTTTTTTGTCTTTTAATATCTCGCCACATAAACAGGAAGTGTGTCATAAAGTCACAATGCATTTAATGAAAAATCTGAAACTTTACAGGTTAATAGATACTATGATTTTGACGGTTTGTCAGATTGATGTGAAATTTGGTATACATGATGCCAAGATGTCGCTGATGTGAAATTGTGAAGGGAATTTTGATATGTTGTAGCCTTGCCCAACAGGAAGTGAGGTAATTTGGATTTTGTGCGTTTGGACACGTGGTGAATTTTTAAGTACTCCTTGGAGACGGTTTGGCAGATTGATGTGAAAAAATTGGTATACATGATGCCAAGATGATCATGATGTTAAATTGCACCCGCTACAGCCAATCAAATTCGACGGCAAAGCCGCCAAACAGGAAGTGAACCATATCTTGGCAACGCTTTGACATATCGTAACCAAACTTTGTATATAGATTCAGGACTTTGTCTTGACCTCTCAGAACCAATTACCTCAAACTCTCTATCACCCCCACTGGTCAAGCATCATATCTTTGTAACTCTTTGACGTACCATAACCTAGGAAATGTGTCATAGAACCATACTGCATTGAATGAATAGTCTTAATTTTCTCAGGCTAATAGATATTAAGATCATGAACATACCCAGACACCCTTTGGACTCTGAAGCCTTCGCCCACTACAGTCAATGAAATTTGATGGCAAACAGGAACTGAACCATATCTCGGCAATCTTTGGCATATCGTAACCAAAGTTGGTATACAGACTCAGGACCCTGTCCTAACCCCTCAGAATCAATTACCTAGCTCTCTAGCACCCCCACTGGTCAAATGTCATATCTTGGAAACGCTTTGACGTATCTTAACCAAACTTGGTACATGGACTCAGGACCCTGTTCTAACCATTTAGAGCAGGGTTTAGAACATAACTTTGGACTCTGAAGCCTTTGCCCACTACATCCAATCAAATTTAATGGCAAAACCCTCAAACAGGAAGTGAACCATATCTTAGCAACGCTTTGACGTATTGTAACAAAACTTGGTATACAGACTCAGAACCCTGTTCTGACAACTCTGAATGATCGATTTCAACGCTCTAGCACCCCTCTGGTGAAAAGTCATATCTCAGCAACGGTTTGACGTATCGCAACCAAACGTGGTAGGTGGACTCAGGACCCTGTCCTAACCACTCTGAATGATACATTTCAATGTTCTAGCTCCCCCTCTGGTAAAAAGTCATATCAGCAATGGTTTGATGTATTGCAACCAAACATGGTAGGTGGACCCACAACCCTGTCCTGAAAACTCTTAATGATTGATTTCAACGCTCTAGCGCCCCCTCTGATCAAAAGTCATATCTCAGCAACAGTTTGACTTATCGCAACCAAATTTGGTAGGTGGAATCAGGACCCTGTTCTGACTATTCTGAATGATCTATGTCAACACTCTAGCGCCCTCACTGGTAAAAAGCCATAGCTCAGCAACGGTTTGACATACTGCAACCAAACTTGGTACGTAAACTCAGGACCCTGTTCTGACCCCTCTGAATGATCTATTTCGTTGCTCTTGCAAGCCATATCTCACCAACAGACATTTGACATTTCGCCATCAAACTTGGTACGTGTACTCAGGACCCTACATATCCACAAGATGGATATATGACATATGAGTGTATTGTGGCATGGTGAAATGTCATGGATTGCAGAACCACACATGCAAGGGCCGGTCACGGCTGCTTGCAGCTTAAATTAAGAAAGTGTTGGACACACCAAAATCA
The DNA here is from genome assembly GCA_027481765.1 of Tenualosa thibaudeaui. Classification (NCBI taxonomy): domain Eukaryota; kingdom Metazoa; phylum Chordata; class Actinopteri; order Clupeiformes; family Clupeidae; genus Tenualosa; species Tenualosa thibaudeaui. Next base: position 166,487 of record JAIFZK010000114.1, on the reverse strand, counting down.
CACATTCATCTCCAGTGTAGTATCTTGCATGTTTCTTGCGTGTTTCTTGTATATAATAATAGATGGGTGCATACTTTTTGTGCTTAGGACAGTCAAAGTGTGCCATGTCTTACAAGTATGCACACAAGATAAATTTCTTTGGTGTCAACATAGGAATAGGAGACCATAATACTCTTGTGCCCAGATGTGCTTGATTATACAAACCATTTCCACAAACAAACACACAACACACACAAACACACCTGGGGCCTGTACTACTAAGCGAGGTTACTGGTTAACCCAGGTAGCTTTGGGAGTTACCACTTATCTATAAAAGAACCCTCCATTGAGCATCAGTTGTTTCTGAAGTGACATGTTGTTTTTAGATCAGCAGTTACTCCAGAAGCTACCCAGTGTAGACAGTAACCTGGCTTGTAGTATACCCTTTTCAAGTGTATGTTGGAGAACTTATAGGAATTCAGACTGTGTTGACATACAAATGGGTATTCATTTTCTTCAGCACATGCAGCAATATGCAGTGGTCATATTATGTACCATATATGGCAGGCCTATATCAGTAACACTTTAGAATAACAGATGCTGATAATGCATTAGTAACACTTTGTAAATAATTAACTAATTATTGAACACTACACAACTTTTCAGCATTGTCTTGTACTATCCTCTTTGTTGACCAAACTGTTTTCCCCCATGTTTTCATTAACAGTTTTCTGATATATTTAACATGTTGCCAAACCAGTTACCAAATCAGAGTCTACTTTACCATGTCTTTAACTTGAACTTTATCATTGGTTGTGCACCTAGAAACATAGTGGCGATCGAGTGCACGGATATAAGCTGTAGAAAAAAAATTTAAGCCACAACTTGCCATGCTCATTCTAGCCTGACCAACCTGCAGCCTATCACAGCTCTTTTCAATTCATGAAGTGTGAGTCTGGTACCCAGGCAACGTTCGTTCAACTGCTAACTGCAAACTCTCTTCTCTTCACTTCTGCTGATATGTTTCCTTGAAAAACAAGTACTGGTACATTAAAGCTATACATGCAAACTTTAGTATGTATTTTAAGATAATTGTTTTTCTCTGTTTTAATTAGGGATGGAAATGGAGAACTGAATATCAAGTAGAACCGAGAATTGAGTGCTTCAGTCTACTGAAATTCTATGCCTTCTATTGACCACTGTAGTAATATTGGCTACATTATAGGTTTATATACCGAAAGCAGGTGTGGACTAGTTTCTCTACTGTAAGGAATTGATAAGAGAACTGATAAAGAATTGGCCCGATAAGCAAGCATCAATATCGATAAATTTCTTTAATGGGGGTTAGTTTAAAAATCTAATTATACAGACACACACACCTTTCCCTGCTAACAAAAGCACACTCACTCACATATTGATGCTGAAGCAGAAACTAAGAGGCATGATTTTTTGTTTTCTGTAGGGAGAAATATTTCTTTCAGTTCACTAGACCTACTGATCCTATTTAGCACTGCACAAAAATGTCTTAAGCTACTCTATAATTCCACACAGTTCAGTCTTTGTTTGCATTTTGGATATTCTTTTTTAAATCATACGATTAATTTCCATTTTTGGTTTACAATCTAAATGAAAAAGCAACAGGAAAGCTATACCAAATATACTACAGAGTTACACAACATGGTGCAAAATAGATCTAATGGATGTAAACCTATCCATTATTGGGTTTTTGCCTCCAGCTTTGTGGCAACACAGTAAAGGGAAGATGACTACTTTTCACCAATATTTCTCCACTTGTTAATTTAGAATTTTCAAATAAAAAATTGTCTTTACCTCAGTCTGGCTCACTGCAATATTTATATTTCTTTCCAGATTTATCTTCAGAATTAATGGATTTGACTGTATGTTATATTTATTTTTCTATGTATTAAAATTCATTTTTCTGCCTTTAAGAAATTCTTCCACATATTAAAACGAAAATCCAATTAAAAGGCAATACAATTCAGTGTAAAATACCTGTTAATATTTTCACAAAGGTAGAGTGAGAGAGCTCGTAGGCCTATCTTATGCAATTTTCCTTTTCATGAACGTTGCCTTAGCCAGTTTACAAGGGCTAAACGACAAACTGCAATTGCCTCCTCATGCAACGCTCTTGAAACTAACAACTACATCTACGGGTAACAGGCCAGATAGGCTACTGAAGTTCATCATATCTTAAAACAGTGGCCTATTCGAATTTCCATATCCAAATACTAACGAACTGGAGTCCTGGAGCTGACTCTAGCTGACTGACTTCCTACGACGTGGCCTTGCTTGGTGTTGTTTACAACCCCCACCCCACTCCATGGTCTCTGAAGCTACTCACGAATTAAACACAATAAATAAAATACATTCATCTCAAGTTTGTTATAAACACAGACCGTATATGTATCAAATCTTGACCTAGAAATGACCACACCTAAAGAGTTAGTTTGTAACTCAGAAATGGAATACTGTCAAAGTAACATCAACCACCACTGACGTTCAGCCTAACTATAGGAATACCTACGCCCTGTTGTTGCAAAAATACAGATACCCTGTAAAGTCGTCTGTCACTTACCAAATACTCTGCCTGTCCTCTGCTGAGTGCGAACTTTATAGAGGAAGCCTTTTAGCTAAAAAGGGTGTGACAGAGTGGAACCACATACTACGTCATCAATTCAAAATTTCAAAAGGAAAGTTTTAGTCTTTTATTGTTCACCAGACATGCATAATTCTTGAGCGAGAGAAATATTATTTTACATGAATAATTCTTGAGCGAGAGAAATATTATTTTAACGACACTGCCTGCTGAAATCAACATACATCTACTAACAAATTGTAGCCCAAGAGTCTATGTCTGCGCATGTGTGAAAGTGTGCAACTGCTGAAAGTGTCCGACAGATTAATTTCACGAGGGTCTGCTATGTTGCTAATTTCAAGGTTTTGCAATAGACAATCCAGCTGGTGGCTAAAACAAAGTCGCAGTTTAGCAGGATTATGCCGAGGTATGCTAATTGTGGATTTTAAGGTATATGGTAAATGTCTGGATTCATTAGTTGCCATAAGAATAAATTATTTGGTGCGAATGTTACAGACATCGGTTGCGTGCTGAGGTGTGTGATTTTGTCATGTGGTTGTCAAATGAGACTCGAAATGGACCGAACTATATGGGCTTTATAATTAATCTTCGTTTAGACTGTCGATTCTGTCGGCAAGTGACTTCGGCTCATGTCTTTGTCATTGAGATGCTATCAGCCGTTTCACTTTTATTATAACCTTCATGAAAATACGTAGCATACACAGTGGTAAAGTCAGCTTGACATTAGAAATCTCTGGTTATAAACATGAATTAACTTGTACTCTATTGTGACTTGTATTAACTTGTGAAATCGTTCAAACCAGACATGAGATGCAAATGAATACAAATGTATTGTGTATCCTTCCTGAATGAATTGCGCTAGGCTGTTGGACCACACTCTTTCACTTTACTTCATATTGTGCGAAGAGACCATAAACTATCATGACCTACATACATAAAGTAAAACTTTTATTTTAAGAAGTACACGTAGACATGCTGTCAAACATCGGGTGTCCACATTTAGTCTAGCCTGGGTTAACTGTGGTTGGCTGCCCTAAGCTCCTCCATTCGCTCATTCAAACACAGGCAGGCACTGAACACAGCAACATTTTCTTAACCCCGTTCAATTTTGTTTGTGTCCTGCAGTACCGTACCAACAACACCACAGCATAAACCCTGAGAGCCCATATGACCGTTTATACCCAGGTCACATCCCTACCAACCCCATTCAAAAAACTCTTTTGGCTATTGGATCTGGGGTGGCCGCTCTTCAAAATCCGTACAGGCATGGTAAGACTAGAGAGCACAACTCAACCAATATGTCTGTGAACACTTTGACCACAACCAATACATTTTCATATTGTTATATAGGCTACAGGAGGTTAATACTTTTATAAATAATTGTAAAGAATATTTAACCAATTAGAGCAAAACTGGATCCTCCTGAATAATTGTATTTAGGATGGATACAGTTTCTTTCTTTTCTGTTGGCGAGTGGAAAAAACATTTTATGTTTGTTTATTAACTGCCTGAATAGCAACAACAACAATAAAAAAACTGAATATGTAATACCTGATCTGCATATACAATTGATATTTCTCAGAAAGTACTCTACTATTTACTCACCAGCATTCACCCTAAGGGTGACTATTGAGACTTGATACTGAATTCCGTAGTCCCCTGTAGCTGAAGAGTTTTGACCAGGCTAGGCCTATTACATTCAAAACATGCATTGGTTTTGAAGTTTAAAGATTACTACACAAGTATTCCCCTAAGAATGAAGAACGACTTGATACAGAATTCTGTAATCCCACATCATCAATTGCAAAAATCCAAATATATTTTCTTTTTACAACCCCAGTGCTGTAAATTTGTGATTATATTAGGCCTATTATATTCAAAACATGCAAGTCACATTTGATTGAGAATGGTGCCAAAACAACATATCAACTGTTGAAAGCGGGAAGTTTTATTGTTTGGGGTGGAATATATGCCCCATTAAAAATGTATACAGATCAACAGGGGCAATAAAAGGCCATAGGTAGTTGAAGAATGGTGAAAGAAAAAGGATAAAGATTTCAAAATGCAATGAAAATGAAATTTGTTCAACTGGCATCATGATTGTGTATATAAAAGTCCATTACAGAGAGGTTGAATGTCTCAGAGGTAAAGATTGTCTGTGAAATGTCCTCCCATGTTTTGCCTTTAGTGTTCAACCCAACCTTTCCTGCCATTTGTTTACGGTTTGAACTTTTTTGGTGGTTGCTGGCTTCAGATTTGAGACAAATGTGAATGCCCCAAATAACAGTATAACAGTGTAATTGATAACATTATTTATTGTCCTTGTACTATTCTCATGCAAATATGTTGCTTGTATGATTTTATAATTTTATTTTTTTAAATTTTAGTTTACACATCCCAACTTTTATGGAAACCGGTTATGAAGATGAAAGAATTCTACTTTATTTTTCCCTAAGAGTAAAACAAAGGACACTAGTGTCTTAAGACAGCATATAAACAAATATACAAGCATTAATTTCCAGTAGGTGCTCTTTGTGGGGTAGGATAGCAATTGATGCAGTCTTACATTATTATTGATATTCATTCAGTACCTCTTATATAGTGGTAACCAGGTGTTTAACCTGCAGGGATGTGAGTTATTGTGGCTTGAACAATGCCTATGACTCAACATTTTAGACATGGTGGCAGTTCTTGGCGAGACAACAGGACACTTGGCCCTCATGAGGTTACGGGATCGGATGAAGAACGATCCTGAAGGTTACACCATTCTCACGTAAGCTATTTTTTCCTACCTTCAATAAATAAGAAGGTTCTTGGATTTTGTTTTGCCTTGGCCCCATTTTTTGATCATTTTAGGGTCTGAATGTTCACTGTGGACGTAGAATAATAGAACATTGCACTTCTGTCAATCTTGAGAAAAGGCTTTAGGTGGAGATCCACTGGCCACGTCAAGTATAATACACGTTGCGATTTCAGTTCATTTTCAGTGGAGCGTGACAAATCTCCATGCAAAACATCTCGGGAAGGTGCTGTGTAGCGTCATGAGTTGGGCTCAGCTCAACTTCAAAAGCCACTGAAAGCAGAGCATTGTGCTTGTGCAGTGGAAATCAACCAGTGAGGAACAGCTAACTGAAATTTGAAATAACACGCCTCACATCCAAAAATGCAGGAGGATTTACGATTGCTTGAAAATCTTGAAGCCAGTGGATCACTACCGTTACCATATGCTTTGGGCAAGGTGAAAACATAAGCCAACTTTTTCCAACATTACAATTATGGGATCACAAGAATGTGTCGATTTACAAGTGAAGCCAGTGTCTCAGCCATAAAAAGTAACTTACTCTTACTGCAGCCTTTTTTTCCTGACAAATTATTTCCCAGAGAACGGCCACGTATTCGTCTATCTACTCTGGACTTGGCTCACATGGCTTCCCTTCCTGAAGGTTCCTTTGGAAGAGAATACCTCCGTTTCCTAGAGGAAAATGTACGTGTAAGCCAGGATATGTTGGTCTCAATGGGATAAAGTGTACTATATACATACACAAGACAAAAGTATGACAGCATTCACACAATTTGGTATCTCATCTACTATACACATTTCCTATATGTTAGGTAAATGAAATCTTATTTTGGGAAAACAATTATTTCTTCTTTCTGTGTTCGCATATAGACATGGAGTGTAGAGTTTTGGGCTTGTAATGTAGCATTCTCTTCTTTGTTTAGTACATTGAATGAAGTTATATATTATAGTAATTATATTACTTCTAAAAGCCTTGGATATATTCATGATCTGAACAGATAATGTGAGCTCTGTGTTTTGTGTTTATTTCAGAGAGTGACACCAGACTCCCGAGCGGAAGTTAAGTTTGTGGATAATGAGGAGCTAGCGTACGTTATGCAGCGATACCGAGAAGTACATGACCTCCTGCACACATTACTAGGGATGCCCACCAACATGTTGGGTGAGATGGTATAACATTTTCCTTAATTGGTCATCTTCACTTTCTTAGCACAGCAAAAAATATCCCTTACAAATATGTTAATACTTTTTAATCATTTTCATACATTTTCAAAACATTTTGTACAATTTTCACAAAGGTTTTCAAACAGTTGGATCACTATCTTGAACAAATGGAAAGCATCTGTTCACAATAATCCTTGCATACCTACAAATTTGTCACAGAACAGAGTGAGTCGGACCCAAAAGTACTCCTCAGCACTCCTCAGAGCGGTCCGATGCCCCTGCCTCCTCCCCGGAAGAAGCCTGGGACTCGTCACCATCAGGGGGCAGGACTGGAGCAGGTGCAGGACGGGGAGCAGGACGGACAGCCTGCCAGACACAATGTCCTTGGGGATGCCATGAAGTTTGAAAACGTGGAGCTGGACCACCTGGGCAGTGTCTTTGGCAGATGGGAGTTTTGGAAGAGTAATGAAATGGGTCATCTTACTGAAACGGTCCACAATGGTCAGTATTGCCGCGTTCCCTCCTGACGCAGGGAGACCGGTGACAAAGTCCATGGCAATGTGGGACCAGGGACGCGTCGGCACCGGCAGAGGCTGTAAGAGGCTTATGCTGACAGCAGGTGTGGCAAGCCTGAACGTATTCCCGAACATCCTTAACCATAGACGGCCACCAGAACCGTTGGGAAACCAAGTGACAGGTGCGGGCAGCTCCCGGATGGCAGGCCAGGCGGGACTCATGTCCCCACTGGAGAACCTGAGAGTGCAACTGGTCCGGAACGAACAGACGTCCCGCAGGGCAGGTACTGGGGCTGGGCTGGTTTTGAATTGCTTTGAGAACAAGGTCCTCGACTCCCCAGGTCAGAGCTGCTACGACGCGGGAGTCGGGCAGAATGGGCGCAGATTCCTGTGTGCCGTCCTCCCTCTGGCGAGACAGGGCATCAGGTTTCACGTTGCGGGACCCCGGCCGGTAGGAGAGGATAAAATTGAACCTGGTGAAGAACAGGGACCACCGGGACTGTCTGGAATTCAAACGCTTCGCCGATCGGATATATTCCAGGTTTTTATGGTCCGTCCACACCAGGAATGGAACAGCAGCCCCCTCCAACCAGTGACGGCACTCCTCCAATGCCAGTTTTACCGGCAATAGTTCCCGGTTCCCGATATTGTAGTTGCACTCCGACGGTGAAAGTCTCCGGGAAAAGAACGCGCATGGGTGCAATTTGTTATCTTCTAAAGATCGCTGTGACAGCACAGCACCCACGCCCACATCAGAGGCGTCGACTTCCACAACCAGTTGTCAACCAATGTCTGGCATCTGGAGGACGGGGGCCGAAGTGAAGAGATTCTTTAGGGTGGTGAAGGCATCATTGGCTGCCGGAGACCACTGGAACGTCATTTTGCAGCTGGTTAGAGCAGTCAGAGGAGCAGCGACGGAACTATAATTCCTAATAAATCGTCTATAGAAGTTTGCAAAGCCCAGAAACTGTTGCAACTTCTTCCTGTTTCCGGGAATGACCGCCGACACCTTAGCAGGATCCATCTGAACACTCCCCTCTGCCACAATGTACCCCAGGAAGGACACGGTTTTAGAATGAAACTCACATTTCTCTGCCTTGACATAAAGTGAGTTTTCCAGGAGGCGGCGAAGGACCAGTTGAATGTGCTGCGTGTGCTCAGTCAGAGTCCGGGAGAAGATGAGGATGTCATCCAGGTAAATGAACACAAACCGGTTCAGCACATCACGCAGCAGATTGTTTACCAGGGCTTGAAAAACCCCGGGGGCATTAGTTAGCCCGAACGGCATTACTAGGTATTCGTAATGTCCTGTAGGTGTGTTAAACGCCGTCTTCCATTCGTCGCCCTCCTGAATCCACAACAGATGGTATGCATTGCGGAGATCAAGTTTCGTAAAAACCGTGGACCCCGGTAGCAGTTCAAAAGCAGAGGCAATCAGGGGCAGAGGGTACCGGTTGTTTACCATTATTTCATTTAATCCACGGTAATCGATGCACGGACGTAAGGATCCATCCTTCTTGCCCACGAAGAAGAAGTCGGCCCCAGCAGGAGACGAGGATGGCCAAACAATTCCCGCCGCTAGGGCGTCAGAGATATATTTATCCATGACTTGTCTCTCAGGAGCGGAGAGCGAGTAGAGACGGCCTCGGGGGGGAGCAGTGCCAGGGAGAAGGTCAATGGCGCAGTCATATGGTCGGTGCGGCGGTAATGATGTAGCCTTGGTCTTGCTGAAGACCTCCCGCAGGTGATTGTAACAACTGGGGACATTGGACAGATCAGGAGCAGAATTTGTTGGTACGGAGCGGACAGGAGAAGATGCAGCCAGCAGGCAGGTCTGGTGACAGTCCACCCCCCACTCCCGGACCACCCCGGTTCGCCAGTCCAGATGTGGATTGTGCTGACACAACCAGGGATAGCCCAGGATGAGGGGCTGACCCGGTGAGCAGAGTAGGTGGAAACGGATGGTCTCCTGATGGTTGCCAGCACACCTCATCCTCACCGGTTCCGTGACCCGAGTTACTGTGCCCAACAGGTGTCCATCCAAGGCTCGAGCAGACACCGGGACAGAGAGCGGACAATCCAACAGGCCCAGCCGCCGAGCGAGACCAGCATCCATAATGTTGGCTTCTGCCCCCGAGTCCACCAGGGCGGCCAGGGTGTGGGTGGAACACTGGAGATGCAGTGTAGCGCGGAGTAGTGGTTTACCATCTTTGGAGGACTGAGTGGTCATCAAGCTCAACCGGACGCCTCCTACATCCGGTGAGCTTGTCCTTTTTAACGGACATGTCGAAACTCTATGTCCGTCTCCTCCACAGTATAAACAGAGGTTGGAGGCAAAACGGCGTTTTCGTTCTGTCGGGGACAAGGAGGCGCGCCCCACCTCCATAGGCTCCGGCTCAGCCCGCCCACAGGGCGATGCGGTTGCGGACTGTGGCGACGTGATGGGTCCTCCTGAACAGCTGATGGCAGCCCGGGACGGTCGCTCCCTCTCCCGACGTCGCGTCTGGACTCTCCGATCGATGTGGGCTGTCAGGGCAATTGCTTCGTCGAGAGTCGACGGTGGAGCATGGGAAACCAACTCGTCCTTCATGTAGTCCGCCAGGCTATGGAGATATGCCTCGACCAAGGCTTCCATATTCCAATTGCTTAGGCTGGCTAACGTGCGGAAATCAACAGAGAAATCTGTGATGGTCCGTCTCCCCTGCCGAATGTTCATTAAATCCCGGGAGGCCTCCGAGGAAGAGGAGCCGGTATCAAACACCTTTAAAAGTTCTTCAGCGAAACGGCTGAAAGAAGCACACGCTGACGAGCGGCGCTCAAACTCAGCCGTTCCCCACAATCAGGCTCTTCCGGACAGGTGGTTAATTGTATACGCCACCCTGGCTTCCTCGGTAGAGAAGTTCCTCGGCTGCAGACGGAACAACAGGCGGCAATTAGTGATAAATGCCTTGACCTGTGCGGGATCACCACTGAATCTCTCCGGACTTCCCACTCGGGGTTCAGAAAACCCTACTGCGGAGGGACCAGGCGTCGGCGCTGGCGTTTCAGGATCCGATGCTGCTGGTAAGTTCACTGGAGGGTGGCGGTCGGCGACACTACCCGAGTCATGCGCTGCGTGAGCTCAGTCAGCTGCTGCTGTAGCTGCTGAATCTGCTGCTGTCGTTGTTGGGACTGCTGGTGTTGTTGCTACCCAAGCTGTAGCAGAGAGGCGATGTCTCCGGTCAAGCGGCTTATCTCCCTCTCCGAATGTTCCAGACGCCGCATGGCGGTGAGAGGGCCTGACATGTCTCGGTCAGAGAGAGCAGGATCGTGCGCTGGGTCCATGTTCTGGTCAGACCGTTCTGTCACAGAACAGAGTGAGTCGGACCCAAAAGCGTCACGAAAGAACAGTTTATAAAGGGTAAAGGGAGTGTGTGAATGCTCTTCGAATGCTGAGTCGGGTAACTGGGACTGGGGAGCAGAGCGTAGGTCGTAGACAGGCAGCGGGTCAGGAGCCGGGGCAGAAGAGCCGAGCGTAGGTCGAGGACAGGCGGAGGTCCCAGGGGCTGGAGAGCAGACCGGAGGTCGTAGACAGGCAGGGGTCAATACCAGGGTTGGAGAGCAGAGCGGAGGTCGTGGACAGGCAGAGGTCGAAACCAGGGACAGGAGAGCAGAGTGGTCGAGTCGGTCCGGGGTCGTCAGCGGGTAGGCAATCAGGAAACGGAAGACAGAGAACAAAGACAGGCAGGGAAACAGGACGGAGACACAGGAGCAGGCAGAAGATAGAAACACAGGAACTTTGGGAACAGATGCAGGAGTCAGGGTCTTTAAATGCTTGCCTTGTGTGAGTAGCAGTAGGTTCGCGGACGGTCTGACGGAGAACACTGGAAGACAAGGGATTAAATACACAGCAGGACAACAAACAACGAGCAACAGGTGGAGACGTGATTAAGTGAACGGGAAGCATGAATGAGTGGGAGGGGCAAGTGATCGGGGAATTACCGGGTGAAACTGACAGGGAGGCATGACATTCAGACCCCATTCAGTTAGCTGCCAGTTTGGTGTAGTGTAGATTGTACCAAATTGTATTGTTCTTTCCCATACCGACAGCACTCATTGACCTCAAACAACTGGGATATGGTTGGAAGTACTCCGTACTATTGCTTTAACCATAAACACTGATAAGTTGGCTCAATGCTTCCACAAAAAAAACACAAACGCTATAATTCATCTAGAAGAACATTGTTAATTGACTGCATTTTTGTCATCACTTAAGGGTTGTGTAGTATTGGGTGGGAGTCATATAATTCTACATAGAATACATCTTGTTGACCGTTTGTCATCTGTCCTCCAGGAGAGGTAGCTGTGAAGTGGTTTGAGGCGGCACAAACAGGCCTACCCATGTGCATTCTAGGAGCGGCCCTTGGACCGCTGCGCCTCTCCTCCAGGTGCCCATTCTTTTAGTTAGTTCTGTGATGATCTGTGTAACAAATGACAGTTTATCTGATATATGCTGTATTACTCTATATTCCTAAGATAGTTAGATAATGACGATGGCATTACTCATAGTACTGGTATGTTCATAGCGTAAGTTTATTGTTACTTATATCATCTGTCCCTGTAATGGATGGTGGTGATGATCAACCCCATCTCTCTTCTCAAGTTACAAATCAATAGATACTTTGTGCCCATGATGATGTCCGTTAAATGCCAGAGCTGGACAGAAAAGCCGGTCTATTGTAGTATTTCCTCCCCCAACTTCCATAACCTGAAAATTTCCCTCAATTATCTCACAGGACATCTGACTGTCTACTTTGTAATGTTCCTTTGTTCCTTTTATGTTCATGCAGTATTCAGTTCTCACATTACACTTCCTCAGAATAAGTTATTATTACCCACCACCTGTCTACAAGATTTTCTGCTTTGTTTAATTGACCATATATTCAGCGTTCCATGCTAGTACAGAGCAGGATAACATTTACACACATTTATTGTGTGTGTGTGTGTGTGTGTGTGTGTGTGTGTGTGTGTGTGTGTGTGTGTGTGTGTGTGTATATGAATGAAGGATGTTACTCATTTGAAGTGTCTTCAAATAGAACTGCCCAGAAATGACTACAGCCCACAGCCATGTGTTATTTAATCATACTGGATGCAGCTTACAGTCTACATGTGACTGTTTTTATGGCTCATACAACATCTCTTCTCTCTACCACATTATTCCAGTTTTCCTGCTTTTGTTGCCTCTTCTCTCCCATCTCTTATGTTTCTTTCCTCCCTCCATCTCATCTCGCTCTTCTTCTTTTTCACTTATTTCTACTCCCCTTTACTGGCTCACCTCCCTGCCCTTCCTCATTCCTCCTCTTCACCTCTTTTCTCTCTCCCTTACCCTTTTCCTCTCTCTACCCCTCTCCCATCTTTCTTCTCCTTAGCTCCTCAGGCTAGTCAGAGACTTACATCAGTTCTCATACAGCTCACTCTCACCAACACTGTGCTAACATGAAACGTGCCACTGATCAGACTGCTTTCTTCCTCCTGCTCTCTCTTTCTCTTGTTCTCTACCATTGCTCCATATTTCTCTCAGTCGTCTCCAGACATTGGGTACATCTCTGGGGCCATGGGCATTGCGGAATGGCAGGAGGGCACGGTGTGTGCTCAGCATCTTCTACGAACACAGATGGGAACAGAGCCTGGAGGAACTTAGAGAAGAGCTGGACATCGAGCCTCCGCCACTGGTACTCTCAGCAACCAAGAAGGCGGCTGCAGTAAACACAGAGTCTGAGCTCACTTCATGAGCAAAAGCCAAACATTAAAATATGTAGACGTTGTATGACTAATGCCTGAAGTACAGTGTATGGTATTCACTTGTGTAATTAGTAATGCATTTCTCCTGGTGCATATAACTGACCAAAGAATGATTGTACACTATTGGAATGAAGGTTTAGCAATAATGAAAGATGTTTCACATGAAAGATGTCCCACTCAACCATGAGAAGTAACTAGATTCATGTGTTTGGTATCTCCTCCAGTGGTCTCCATCCTGTGTACATATCATTTCATCACTGCATAAACAGTGTGGTTATAACACAAGCTTTTATGTGTTTTCAGGCATGTGTGAGAAAATTGATGAGTCTCAGCCATCTCATGGTCACAAAGCATTTGTCATCATTTGTCATGGTCATCTTGTGATAGTCATATGTGCAATTGTGTGACAAACAGTATGCCAGAGGTTGTTTAGCTGTTGTTTCGTGATCCTGAGTCATGGCCCTCAGTAGCCTTATTTAATAAATAAAAATATGTGATGAAAATCACATGGGCTGTTACAGTATTTCAATTCAATTTTATTTATGCAGCGACTTTTACAATTGTATTGTCATGATGCTTTCAGCCAGGAGCACCCAAGAGCAACAGGGGTAAGGAAAAACTCTCTTGTGGTATATAGTCTGGAAAGAAACGTTGGGCAGATCTATGGCTCAAGGGAACAACCCAACTGCCAGGGAAGGTACAATCAGTTGTTACCATGGTAGACCACAATTTGTCCATGGTTTTAGCTCAGTCCTTCTCAAATAGTGGGGCGGTGCGATGCCAAGGGGGTTTCATATGACCATGACCATAGTCACAGTGAAGCCAAGTGCTACATACCCTTCATAAAGTTAGTTATTCTTTGTTGTAGGTTGATCTAACTTTCTGTCTTTTTTCTTTTTTTGTTTTCTTTAATGCAAATAATAATAATACAATGTTATGCAGAGGTATACTTATAACAATTTTAAAGACAAATAATACTATTTATAGTCACGGTGGAGAGTGGGGGGTGCAAAATGTTTTCTTTTTCCTGGGAGGGGGTGTAACAGAAAATAATTGAGAAGCACTGTTTTCATAATGTTATCATAATTCTAAACATATTGTCCCACACATTATATGGTAGTCAAACAATAGGTAGTTGTCAAAAGTTATGGTAGGACAGAGTAGTAGCAGCCATACATTATGTTAAAGTCAAGGAGTGAGATCGATCATGGGGGTAACATTGGGGTCGATTTTGACAGTGCTACTGTGAGAAGGAATCAGTCATGGGGCCTCTGGAAGAGTTCGTCCTGGCATGAGAGTCTAGGAAGGGCCTCTTGGAAAGAGAGTCGGTCCTGGCATGGGCCTCCCGTGAAGTTGGTTGCAGTGCACTCGGGGAGTTGGTGACAGGAGTCAGGAGACAGGAGTCAGTGGGAAGCAGGGATGACACTAAGCAGAGATCATTGTGGGGTTAGAGGACAGACGAAGCAAATGAGTTAGGCCAGTCTCACACATCACTGATCATATGTATAATGTATGAGGGAGGTAGAGAGAGTTGTACGGCATGACTTGAGAGGTTTGTGGCGGCACTAGGCTATAGCAGCACAACTAAGTTATGCTGCATTTCACTTTCTTACAAGGAAACAATGGGCAATAACGATATGGAATGTCATTGGGGGAATTATCTAAGGAACTAACTAACTAACTAACTTAACTAAGGAACTTCCTCATTACCTTACTGTACACTTGGGGAAAAAAACTTCCTTCTTACAGAATAGTTCTGGGAACAAAATGGGGAAATCCTGCCCCTCAAACATCAACACCTTTCTGGAGTTTCTCAAAGAGCTTTTTTCTCAAAGGCTTTCCTGTCTGGTGTTTTGTCTGTTGCGATATATTCAAGAACATACATTGCCATAGAAACTCTGTCTAAGATAGCACTGGAAAAAACAAAAGGTGTTTTTCAGTTTCATGATATTATTAACTGTGTGTATCCACTTCATTCTACTTTCATTGTAGGTGTGACCATATCTTAGGAAGTTCTTGTTAGCTGTGAGATTCTGATGGGTTCCATCGTGTCAAAAGCAAGCACGATGGCTAATAAACACACTGTGTACTGAATACACTGAAGACACACTGTATTTTGTACATCAATACACAGCTTAACATGTCAGTACTAGAGTACAAGCAGGTGCAGGACACACTGGGACAACACAAAAGAAGACAGCTTTTCAGTTTTCACTATGGGATCAGTCATTTTTAAGAAACATCTAAAAAAAACCAAAGCTATAATTTCCAAGACATCTACAGCCAGTCCTTCTCGTCTTTGATATACCCATAATAAACCATATTTCATGGAGCATTTGTTGCCAGTGTCAGTGTACATTCCTAAGATCTTAAATTTC
Source organism: Tenualosa thibaudeaui (assembly GCA_027481765.1). NCBI lineage: Eukaryota > Metazoa > Chordata > Actinopteri > Clupeiformes > Clupeidae > Tenualosa > Tenualosa thibaudeaui. The sequence goes on along the minus strand of JAIFZK010000114.1, from coordinate 151,253 downwards.
CTACTCTTCTAAGCTTGTGTTGTGTGAAGAGTACGTTATTGGCAGTGTACGTTCACATATCCTACATCTCCAAAAGCTAAAGTCATACTGAAAGAATTAGAGTGAAGTTCTTCCAGGTTCTTGACAGGTGTTCATATGGAGCTGAGGAACTTAGGATCCTGGAAGAGCATGTAGAAATGGGGAACTTTTAGACCCTGTCAGCAAGTTGCCATTTTTAAGATGACCTAAGTGAATTGCCAGTAATTAGTGTTGTATCATGAAGCAGACAAAATAGTAAACAACATCAAATAGAAATAAAAATATTACACAGCATGTTTTGGTGTCTTCAACTTAATGTGATCACAACCAATACAGCAAGAGGCTCGTGGTTCATGTGGGGTCAAGCTGGCAGTTTGCTGGCTAATTTGCTCATCGGTTCTTTGGTGGGCTGACAGCGAAGGCTGAGAGGAAGAAGTGTCCATTTTACTGTAATCTCCAACTCAATCAGTTTATAAAATGGCATTTTACGAACTCTACAAATTAAGGGATTTTCTAAAAGTTTTAATGACAAAGGATGCATTTTGAGTGTTTTATACATCATGCTAAATATAACTGACACCAACATCACTCTTATAGAGCCAACATGCCTGACCAGTCAGGGATCCATTTAACTGTCTTTGTGGAGGCGTTACCGTGATTCAGTGAAACAAATGAATATGTTCCATGGAAACTTATGTGGCCACACCATGTCCAAATATCTTGTCTGGTTATTTTAATGCAGTGAATCACACTATGTGTCACTCTGGGCATCCAGAGACAATTCCATCCAACTTGTTAATGTACATTTTAGTTCATCAAAATAAAAAATCCTCATTTGAAAATGCCTAATATTCACATTAAGATGTCTAATGTGCATAAAAATGTTATTCTCTTGAGGAGAATTAAGTACTGTAGCATAGTGGATGGAAACCTTTGTATTTCTTGTGTCTAAAAAAATAATTCCAACCTGTAAACTTTGTATTTTGTGGTCAATAGTGAGTTTTATTCTACTGAATGTTTGTCATTTTTGTGAAACACCTTAGAAGCTATTAGAGTAAAAATCTGTATGTCCCCAGCTTGAAAAACAAGACAAGAACCATTTTAACCTGACTGCAACAGCATTTCGTGTGAATAGTTAAGATGCACAGGACGTGGGAAAGAGTTGGTGAAATTACCTTACAGTAAAAATGACTGCCTCCTTTTGTGTGGAAATGTGTCACTTTGAAGATAATTCTTTCAGTCAGACAGGTCATCTATGACTTTGTGTAGTAATATATTTAAGAGAAATCCAGTGTGACTCAATCTATAGTGCTGTTGTTCAAGGTCACCGAGGGTTGTCAGTAGGAAAAAGAACGAGACAATTTTATACAATATAGACCAAATAGTGAACCAGCAGCCAAATGGGGCACAGAGATGTACTTTTAATTTAATTTTCCGTTGCCCCATTAAGTTAATATTAGCTGGCATCTTACTACTCGGTTTACATTGTATCAGATTTTTTAATTCTTTTCACCAGGACTATGGATTAATTCACATCGGATTTCTCCTTTAGGTCCTATAGCCATGCGATTGTAAGACTAACAAATAGTGTTTGCCAGTGTTTCAGATTAATCAGTTGCTTTAACACCGTCTGTCAGTACTGGCTTTGGCTTGTTGCAATGTCACACTAGTTACAACATATTAACTGGAATTCATTTATTACTGGGTGTAACTATGTGCTTACTACAAACAACTACCACCACAGCCTTAGGGTCATAACCTAAAGTGAATTGTTAGGACATCATCGTTGTCTCAAATCTTTTTCACCATCATTATCCATTATCCACTCCCAATTTTTCTCCAAAACTTCAATACACACAAATACACATCTCCACCTAGTGGCAAGCAGCTTGTAATGACTTTTGGTTCTCACTGACCTTGTCAAGAATGATTTATTGACTGAACAATTATTTAACAGCTTACCTGTTGGAATGCTTTTTTCTTGCAAAAGTGAAGGTTGTATTTATAACACATTCAACATATTAACTTGTATAGCCCTATATTTAGCCTGGCTAATACAACAGACCACTGAAATCTTTTTCACAAAACCGCAATCAGGTTTGAAATCCAACTGGGTTTTCAAAAGACCATGTAACATTTAACCTAAAAGTATTCCCATATCACATTTTAACTGTGACACTTCACCCCACCCACCCCCACACACACATTTTAGGTGCTTTTGAATGTCACGCAAAAATGCCAAACTCAAAGCAGTTTATGACTCAGAGATGGCAGAGATGACAAGTAAGATTTGATCTTTAAGACCCCACCACACCGCTCCTGAAGTGTGAATATGTGAGTTTGTGTGTATGTCAGTTTGCCCTTTGTGCTTGTCATTTAGCTAACATGGTGCACCAAACACTGTCACATTATTTTACTTTCTCGTGGGCAAGCCCTCTGGTCTCTGAGCCCTCCAGTCGTAGACTAACCAGCTAAAATTTTTTTGGAGGAAACCTAAGCTAATGGACACCTGACTGTGCCGAAGCGAAATGTGATATTAAGCGGATTCCCTTTGTTACTCTAGACCAGTGTTTTTCAATCATGGGGTTGCCTGACATGTCTAGTAATTGATAAAAACAATTACTGATAAAAAATATTCATTATTCTTTTTTAAATTATGATTAATATACCACACACAGTCTTAAAGAACTATATTCTTTCACGTTCATAAACATCAATAAATATAAATGAGTTCAAATAATATGATTGTGATCACATGACTGCACAAGTGACCAGTTACTTGAGTTCCCTTCCTTCAATCTGTCTAAACAGTGTGTGCAGCCTCAGTCATCCCATTAAATGTGCTGAGTTGAGAGGGACAATAATACTACACACTGTGACCAGTTTAAGATGTTGCAGTAGCTGTTTTCATAATTCGTTGTTTAAGAAATTGTTCAGTATTATAGTAGTAGTGTAGTATAGTATGTAAAGACAAGCTTGCCTAACTGTACACAACTGATCATGTTAAATAAAATGTGACTTTGTGCACTAATCTGGCTATTCTGTATTTGCAATACGGTAAACAAACATGATCAAAAACAAATTCCATAAAGAAAAAACTTTGTCTATGGGGTTGCCAGAAATTTGTGATTTGTCAAAATGGGGGTCACCGGGCCAAAATAAGTTGGGAACACTGCTCTAGACCAGTGTTTCCCAACCTTTTTTGTCTTGTGTACCCCCTGAGCCTTTTGTCATGCCATGAGTACCCCCTCACTGATATGTGTTGGTGATTCTCCAAAAGTAGAACGTAACACAACTGATTATTATTGGCTCAGAGTGCCACAGATTATTGTCTCCCCGGGGAAACTAGTTGTAGTGCATACGTACCATTTTATTGACGGGCTTAATATGAAATGACGGAGAATATTTATTTAACATCTTGGAAATAAATTATGAAATACTTCCACGTACCCCCTGCAGTATGCTCAAGAACCCCTACCCTGGTTGGGAATCACTGCTCTCTAGACCATTAATGAGTCATAACATGCTGGGTTGATGCACCAACAAGCCACAAAAAAACGTTACGTTGGGCTTAACGGTTGTGGAGTTTCAATCAACCCAGTATTCAGGGGACAAGCCAGTCCCTCAAGGATTTCCAAGGCCTTTTATAAGAGAATTGCAATAAAAAAAATTCAAATTTTGTGGCAGCTTTTCAGAAAACTTGCAGTGGAAGTTGCATTTTTTTACGTGGTTTGTTGCAAGAAATTTGAATGAGCAGGTGAAAATTGCAAAAGGTCGGTCTAACAGGAGGCACAGGAGGAATAAACTTGCAAGAACAGTAAATCTCTTCTCTCATTGATTAAAAGTGGGGAAACTTTTTTTTGTTTTTGGACTACTACACAAGCAGAGATAGAGATTTGCTCAATGCACTGAAAGTCAGTGAGCTGTCACTCACGGTTCAAGCAAGAGAAACAAGTGTAACATTTTAAACTCAGAGTGCTTGATAGCCAAAACACCTGAAGACAAGTAAGCAGAGTAAAAAAAGACACAATAAAGATACAATAAGACCATAAGGTCACAACTCTCCACTTCACTGATCACACAAAGCTTTTGTGGACTGGATTGAGTACATTTAAAGTACATTTATGGATTTAGCATAGATGCAACAACATAGATGGGTTAAAGTGATTTACAAAAAGAGGATTAAACATTCAAGGTATTGCAGAGAATACCTCAGTAAGAATACAAGTTAGCAACAGAAGGCTGCCACAGCCTGAGACTGAGCATAGTCAAACACAATAGGAGATGCAGTGCAGTGTGGAGGAGGGAGGAGAAAGCAGGTGCATCATAACTGAAGGTGCTCATGAAGTGGGTTTTGGTCAGGGGTGATTTCTGTGGTTTTCATGCCATTTCCTGTACTTGTTTCTGTTTACGCTGGAATACACACACAACAACAAGTAGCAAAGCGTATCAGCTCACAGCAGCAATCTTCCATCTAAGCCATGCATGGAAGATCAGTTCTTTGCAATAATGTGATGCATTTGTTGCATTGAAGGTGCCATAATTTTGGCAAAAAGTCCACAATACAAAAATCAACTGTGTGACATTATAGAAAATTCAAATAGTAAAATCATATTATAAAGCATTATGTACTAAAAAACTATAGCTAACTATTGAGACCCAGTAAAACACACACATGCACATACGATCCCCCCTTTATATCTTGGGCACGGAAATAACACCCCAAAATTATTGTTTTAAAAACTTTATGGGCCTGTTTGTCGCTCCTGTGCGTAGTAACCTTAAAATGTGAATGGCTGCTTCACCACTTCCGTTCCATGCAGCCTAGCCTAGTTTTGTCTAACATTATGTTCTCAAAGCGCTTAAAAATGTTGTACGAAATTCTACTGAAATACAGGCACACTTTACCACCAGTATAGTAACTCGAGGTCTAGCCGACCACATATATCTACTAACATGGCGGAATTATCAAATACACTATTGGACTGATACTCTCTAACACGCTTTTTCTCCTGCTTTTACTTCATCTCGTTCCCCTCTCTATCCCTCCTCTCTATTAGAGCTATGCTCTCATTGGCTCGTACATTAAGCATGTCTTTACACAAAAAACAAGATAAAATGCAGTTTTTTCATTATAATAAAATAGTATTTAACAAATATTTTTACCGTCACGTAAAAAATTCCCAAAAATTAACTTCAAAGTATCAACACACTTAATTGTGTTTAGCCTATTTTAACGTTTTTATTTTATTAATAAACTAATTCTATTTATACTATGTATTACATTATTTATTAATTTAACTTAGCATTACCTACTTTCCATAGGGCTACAATAAGGTGCCTTTTTGTTATGTAAAATGTTTTTTGTTATGTAATTGTTATGTTAACAATATAAGGCAAAATCTGGTGCGCAAAAAAGTTTTCTTCTTTACCAAAAAATTAGTCTAGAAAAGAGGGTCATCTTATATTCAGGATCGTCTTATATTTGGGACAATACTGTATTTTTATGAGACTGTTGTAGTAGCATAATGTGCGCTACATTCTCAAAACAGGACAGAAAAAAAGACATTGTTTTGGTTGTTGGCTTATTGGCATAAGTGGGTTAATTGCTTGTTTGTCTGTGTGCAAGAAAACACCGTCTGGAATTTCTATTGTGTCAGTGACCCTATATTATCTTGGTGGAGATCTAATAATAATAAAATTTTTTTAACTGGTGAGGGAAATTTGGTCTCTGCATTTAACCCAATCATGAATTAGTGAAACACACACAGCACACAGTGAAGTGAAATACACACCAACCTGGAGCAGTAGGCTGCCTACTATAACGGTGCCCGGGGGAGCAGTGAGGGGTTAGGTGCCTTGCTCACGGGCACTCCACCCATGGTCCACTGGTCAGGGTTCAAACCGGCAAGCCCGGTATCTGCGCTCTCTAAGTTCTTTTCTAGTTTATGTATTTATTCATTTATTTACAAGAGCCTAACCCTAGACCCTCTCAATGTATACAGTATAATAGCCTGAAGGCGGCAAAATGTTATTTTACCTTACAATGTTCAAACTCATTTAGGCCTACAAATTGACCTGTTGCAGGTAGGAACATCTGTTTTAGACAAGCTTGGTACCTCCTTATAGTAAATGGGTACCCTGTATGCAAACTGATGAAAAATTGAATTTCTATGCATTTTATGTGTAGACTATGTGATATTACCTTTATCTTGCTTTAAGCTATTGATATTTGTTTTAGGCCAAATGTATTTCATTTTATATTTTTCTGAGACAAGACCATATTGCATGAATTTGTTAGGCTACTACACTATAAACAATTGTTTGATCAATATTGAGGATTTTTGTAATTTGCACCACACATATGGTTTCTTTATGTAGGCCTATTAATGTCACCTTAAACTATCTGGCTATTTGCCCACATTGTGTTGACTCCAAAAATGAATCCTTAGTATTTAAATGGCATGGCTTGTTTTTAAGGGAGACCAGTTCACCAGACACAAATTAGAAAAAAAAAAACAGCCAAGTCACTTTGAATACTTTATTGTGGTTGTATGACAGATCTGTATTTGCTGTATTTATTATCTGTATCTGTATTTGCAAAGAGTTTTACAATTCTTGAAACTTGTATCTCACATGTTTACCCTGCTATCTGTTGCAACACAGATTTTTCATGTCTGTACTCAGTACTGCCACCTATCTGAGTGTTACAGAAGTCGTTTCTGTAAGACGCAGGTAGGTGGCAGTACTGAGTAGTAGTATATGCCCTCGTATGTTTTAGCGCCACTGCCACCTGGTGGCCAATATTATCTACTTTACAAATTATGACATCCTTTCTTTAATTGTGGACATTGTACTGGAAATCATCACATTTATATATGAAACATGTCCACACTAAAATTCTATCAGATAAACAGTACTAACTTGAAGCAAAGCTATTGCTATGTTTTAAACTAATACATTCAGAAAAATAGGGCAGCATTGAGTAAGTACAAATAAATACTTGTTCAACACAATCATAATACACAGAATATAATGATCATTACAATCTAAATACTTAATCAATGATTATTGCAAAGGAAATCAACAGTAGTCTTCAGTGTTGTCATCAGCTGAGTTCAGTCTTACACACATTGTCTAAAATCTAAATGAGAATCTAAATATACAGACTCCTGTGTATCAAACTTTTGTTGGTGGGGACTCTTTACTTTGCTTTTACAAGAGACAGAGGGTTGGGGATGGAATCGGGGAATGACCAACCTTCGGATTGAACCATGGCTCCCACTGGCCAGTTTTACCCATATATGAAGGCCATCCATGACTATTCTTTACATTGGAGCACAATGGAGATTGGAGCACAATCTCCATTTTCTCTTTACATTGAGCTACACATCCACCATTGCTCACTAGCCCTGCACTGGTTTAAGGTAGCTATTTTAACTTAAATTATCTTTATGTAACAGGTAAAGAGACATTATGGTGGTCTGTAACACTTTATGGGTCAATAGGTAGCTGTTTTGACTCCCCCTACCTTATCTGGGCAGAGATAGGGAAAATGCAAGGTTCAGCCAGCGAGCCGCAGCCAAGTCTCATGGAAGTCTCAGGTCCAGCAAAGTAACGAATTGCTTTACAGCACTATACACAAACATGCTCCCAGTTGGCACTGGCTAGCTATAAATGCAACATAACAAAGGGGACTCAAACATTCATCATGGAACAGCCAAAGAGAAAGAAACAGAGAAAAACAATGTCGGAGGAACAGAGAAAGAGCAAACGACAGTGTTGTAAAATATGTAGTCCGTAGCTGTAGGGGGAGCTCTGTGGAGAAAAATGCAAGCACAGACCTGGCACAAACTGAGGAAACAGCAAAGAAATGGCTGATCATGCATAGTAAGGCTTTAATGCAGCAGTGTCACACTGTGGTCAGCCACTGCACAGGCCGGCAGCAAGGGGGCGCTGAAGGGGTGACTGATGGAATGTAAGACGCAGTAGGAGTCTGGGTCGTAGAACAGAATTGTCTGACTGGGCCAGTCCACCAGTATCCCAACATGCCTGGGTCTTCGGATAACATGGAGGGGCATGTGGCACCCATTGTGGCAGAAGGTGAAATCACCCTCATAGTGCGACAGCACCCAGGAGCGGTTGTTATAGCCCAGACGCGCCCCGTTTCCTGAGCCCTTGCGGTCCATGCTGGCATAGCATACACCAACCTATGGGGGAGGTGGAGAAGAGTGAAAAGAAAGGAGATGATGAGGAGGAAGAACATTAATACATGAAAAGAACTTCACAAAAATTCAAGAACTACATGCAGCACATTTTAGGTATAAAATTGTTTAGTTTAAATGATAAAATAAAATTAAGCTGATACAAGTGAGCACTTTAACATATTGTATCAAAAAAAGTTCCAGTGGTTTACCCATATCCCCCTGGGGTTTTGGCTCTTAAGGGTCAAAAAAAAAAAAAAAAATTTAAAAACGTTCACAAACTGTGAATAAGGTGGAGAAAGTGGGGGAGACAAAAGATGACTAGAAACAATTACAGGTAAAAAAGGAGAAACCTTGTAGGCAGCACTTTGGCCCACATCTAGCACCCAGCTGTGGATTCCAGAGGAGATGGCCAGGGTGCCGAGCGCGTTGGGCCAGCAGTCGAAGCGTGCCGGGTCATACGGAGGAGACTGGCGGGCGCGCTTTGGAAGGAAGGTGAGTGTGCACTCATCAGCAGACAGGGAGAGCATGGAGCTCACTGAACGCTCCTGAAAACGCAGGTTGGCTGGGCCATGAGCTGGAGGGATTATAAACAGGCATACTTACTTATTAACAATTTGTCTTTATTGTTTTTAACCACATCACATTTACTCTATCACATTACAGCAAGAAAAGTTTGATATTATTTTACAAATAACACTATAATCAAAATACAGTCAATAGTCAGGGCCATAGCAAGGGTTTGAAAATTACCGAGGTCCATTTGGGGGACAGGAAGGAATGTGGGTACAAAGTGTGTACTGAAATTTTTTCGTCATACTTAATAGGCTATATGTATAATTAGGCCCAGTTGTAGAGCATTTCTCAGGCCAATAAGTGTTCTCAATTCCATTAATTTTGCTATTGGTCCAGGAAGAATGGGTGTGTTTTTTCACTAGATGAGAAACTTTACAGCAATATTGGTTTATATTAATAATTTTGTGCATTAATGTTAATATAGTTTTTTCTATCTATCAGGTTAACTACCTAACAATTTGCCTGCCCTGCTGGACACAGAACTTGCATTCTGGATGGTGGACAATGTGTGTTTCATATAGGCATTTCTGGTGCATAGCCTAATGTTCTGGCTGCCTACCTTCCTGAATGCCGTTCCCAAAGTGCATTATTTGAGTGTTCGCTGATAGAAGAAATCCTACTGTTCCAGAACTGTTCTCTCGACCCCCTTCTCCAAACTCTCACGCACATACCATACACTGACAAGTTGCTCATCTCAAAGAAGATAAAATAAGATAGCCCTGAAAAATTTAAGGTGTGGATCCTGCTGAGCTCCTAACTGGCTATGGCTATGAATACCTTGTTACTTGTAGACTGTATTTTAAGAATGTGGCTCTTTGGTCTTTAAATTGATATTCTAAAAACATGTCAAAGACAGTTGTGTGACTGGCCAAACAGTCAAGAGGATGAACGGTAGGAGAAAAAATACCTAGGTCAAAATGATGAGGGTGTTAAAAAGGATGTAAAGGTGGTCTAAAGGTGGTATTATTTTAAGACAAAATAATTCACATACAACATGAAGTGTTTTAAATGTGAATGAGTACCACTTGGCTAAATACATGCACATTCTTAAATTCCATCCTCAACCCTCTGCTATCTAGGTTAATGTATTTGCTGTTTGCTAATTTACATTTTGAATGATGTAATCTGTGGGGAAACATCAATCTGCATATCCTTCTCCTGTTGGGCAGTACTGCGGATGGGCAGTAAAATACATAATGAAGGGACCATGAAGAGATGAGTGGAAAGCCCCTTGTTTTAAATGTTTCTTTAGCAATTATTTGATCACTTTATGTTGGGCTGGAGAGTGAGTTTTACTGCACAGTGAGGTGTTATTTCCCATGTTATTATCATGGATTAGATACCATATCACCTATGCCAAGCATTACCAATGTTGATTAATAGCTCATGAGTCTCAGGACATATTAGGGGGTAGTAGTAATTGTTGCATTAAGAAGTGAAAGCATAGTCCTAGGTTGCAATAACAACTGTATTACAGGTATATTTCTCAGACCAGAAATAAATGTTTTAAAACAACTGGATCAACCTCCATCATCTTGGCACATCATGAAAGCAATTTTTCATTACTTCAAACAAACAACAAATGCTCTTGCACATCCATGCAGTTGCTAGTGTCATGTTGTTATGATGCGTTATCCTTTCCACCAACATATCAAGGCATTAGTGAAAGCAGAATATGAGTAATATTAGGAACAGCTTATCATCACTCATGCAATAATATATGCTAAGGTAAGCCAGGGTACAGAAAGAAAGACAGAGAAGGGTCAAACCAATGAGCAAGTGAGGGAGTTACTATTATCAGTGTCATGTGGTGCTATTATCAGCTGGTGAAGGTAGGCTATGCGAGGTATGCTGTGCTGCTATAGGCCTCTGACTAACCTGAGGGGCCCAGAAGAACTGCACTGGCCCACAGACCCTGCATGATTCTGCTGTCACTGCAGTCTGAGCTCAGGTTCAGCTGCTCTGTGTCACGTGGCTCTCCCACGCCCTCAGCCTCCTCCACTCTTAAACACACACACACACATTCACATGTACATGTACACACAGTGGCACGTGACATATTTTATCAATGAGTAACTTTTCACAAGCACCATGTGTGACTTTTCCCTAACAGCATTTCTAAGGCATTGTATATGATTGAGCTAAACCATTCTGATCTATCTAGTAAAGATAACAGACTTTTAAGTTTAAAGTTTAGTGCATTCAGCAAAATCATTATTTACCTGTCAGATATTTCTTGGCTGGATGTCTGGAAAGCAGAATTGATATGATCAATGTCACTATTGTCATAATCATTCTCATAACTTTCTGTATTGATTTTGAAATAATTCTATTGTAGCAATATATACAGTAGAGACAAACAGTCATGACATAAACATCAATTTGTACAGCCCTAAGACTTTGACCAGCCTTCCAATGTGGTCTCATTTAATGTCTCACAACCCAGATCCAAAGACATAATACAAATTATATGAAACCTTCAGAATCATATTCTTACCTCCACCTGTTCCAAGACTAGTGCGACCAGACTGATGGTGACGAAGATGCAACAGTCTTGCCACATGCAATAGTCTTGGCAAATCTAGTGCCATAATTTTTCATCATTTGATCACCACATTAGGAAATGTAAATGGGGGGTCACTTGCCTAATGGGGGGTCACTTGCCTATAATAACAGTCATGCACATATATTTGCGTACTGACACTGGGTGCTGTGTACAGAGAACCATCTTGAAGGAACCAATATCTAGCTCCTTCTTGTTTTTACCTGACCATTGCCACTATATCAAAAGATCATGTGTTTCCTTATACTGCCATGAGAGCTAATAAAGGCGTCTAGAGATCTCACCACCAGCTGTGCATCCGGAGAGTCTGTGAGTGTGTGCACAAGGTTGGTGCGTGTGTGCGTGAGCGTGGTGAGAGCCTGGCTCCAGTGGGCGCGCTGTGTGAGCAGACACTGCTCTACGCGCTCCTGCTCCCTCTGCACGGCCTCCAGGAGGCGCTGTTCCTCTTCCTCCAGGGCCTCCCGCACAGCATTCACCTGGGCCAGAATGCGCTCCCGTGCGGCACTTGCATCAGCCTGAACACAGCCAGCAGAAGTGAGATGTAGACAAAAGCACAGGTAAAACGGCCAATTTACATGTTCACATATAGGCCTTCAGTACACAAACATGCACAACGATGTGTCAATGAGGTATCCAGCCAGCCAGGGTTCAGTTCCTACAAAGCATCGTTGCTAACTTTCATCGTTATCTTGGTTGTTATACTGCTTCACTCAATGGCAGAACAACTGAGATTGCTAACAATGTTAGCAACGACGGTGTCTAGAAATGCACCTCAGAGTGATATAGTGATATGCACTACAGCCTCATTGCATTGTTTGTATATATATATGTGGTAACTCTCACGACTCATTTCTGTCAGGTGAGTTACACTTTTCGACTGCTTACACTACAGGATATCCAACAAAAATTTCTGTGATGATAAAATTGCAGTCAGACTGGCCCAGAACTGCAACAAAATTGTGGCATCATGACTCTGCTCAGTCTACAAAATGAATCAGAAGTTTGTTGGATTCAAATAATTCAGGACTAAAATGTAAAAATTGTAGTGTTTGTTTGACATGCCGAAACCTCCCTCTGACACTATAAAAGACATCCTGGTCACAGGCAATAGCATCCACGGCTTTTAATTTCCTTGTAAGTCCAAAGTACAGCAAATTGGCAGGCTACAAACCCAGACAAGTGAAACAGCACACTACAATCAAGACAGCAAAATCTATATACGGTGTGCGCCTCCACACATCACAAATGCACATCTAAATTCCAAAGCCCCCTAATCCTGAGCCCTGAACCTTAAAAGACTTAGCTGACATGAATCTGACAATAATTTGATTATAGCTATATATATTTACTATATAGATTAAGTTAAAGTTTAAAGTGGCACAGAAGCTAATAATAATAATAAATAAATAATCTATACTCTTTTGATCGTGTAAGGGAAATTTGGTCTCTGCATTTAACCCAATGGTGAATTAGTGAAATACATACAGTACTCAGTGAAGTGAAGTACGCACTAATCCGGAGCAGTTGGCAAAATCACAAATTGGTAGCTGGGTTTTTAAGTTTGACCAGTTTTTCACATTGACAGCTAAGTGGATTTCAATGAGCATGCTACGGGAATTTGGCCAGATGCATCCAAATCACTATTTTTCCGAGCATTATCATGATCCCTACATGTGAACTTGAGCATTGACAACATGGTTGGTATACAAAGGATTTAGTGAAAAAAATGTTTGTAAACTGAGCACCTTTGCTATTCTCATCTTGGTTTCACTTTAAAGAAAAAAAAGAAGGTTGCTGAGTGCTGTTGGTGAGTTACCATTGCTAACACAGTCAAGATTCAAGATAGTCTTTATTACATCTCATTATACTAGTATATAAGAGAGTTTTGTGTTTTTTGCTCCTTAAAAAAAATAAAATAAATAGTGTGTTTAATGTTCAGAGTATGCATGTGTGTGTTTGTGTGTGCCATTTTGCTATTTGGTCTACATTGCACCAAACTGAGTCATTCTCATACCTACTGACAGCACTCAGCAACGTAAAACAACAGGGCTACAGGTTAATTCACTCGGGATAATCCCTTAAAGTGTTTAAGGGCTCAGTGCTTATATATTGTGGGGAACATTGGGATTCAGAAATTGTGTCTAACAAGTAGACATTAACACACCCACACAGAAAGTTGACAAACCAAAGACTTGTTTTTTTTTCTATGAATGAATAATGCTCGTGAATAACCATCCTTTTCCAAACATTCTATTGTTCTGTGAGGTAAGACTGTTGCCATTGCCTTGGGATCTATATTTGCATTGCACTGGAATTAAAATCCACAAAAAATTCAAATACACACAGGGCCCAAAAATTTTAATACACACAGGGCCCTAGATGTTCTTTGAAAGTCTGTTGACACGCTCATCCTTGTAGCAAGACATAAAAACACAGTTCCTACCTGTACAGCTTTCTCTTTGGCAGCCAAGGTTTGGCTGATAAAGCGCTCAATCCGTAATGCTTGCAGTTGCATCTTTTCACACATGTCCACAAGATGATTCTGTGAGCATAAGCACATTCACTAATTCGTTAATAGTTGCATAAGTTATGAACTTATTTATTAGCCTCCTGCAACATAAAGAAATTATGTCTTTGCAACTTTGTGAATTGTGACTAGCCTATAAGACTGGTAAAAACAGCATATGAGGCAATTTAATTTTCAAATCAAAAGTCTTCATCAGTGTCTCCAACAGCACTATAGGCTATACTTAAAAATTCTTCCTTTGTTGGGAAAGATTCTTGGAGCTGACAAGCAAGAACTTTTATTTGATATGAAAGTGTGCAAGCAGAGTACTGGAATAATGTAGGCCTACTACCATGAATTTGTAGTACCAGCTTTTTGATGCACATTTTATGACCACACTGTGGTCCCAAATACATGACAACTAACATAATACCTCAATGATTTCTCCATGTTATGACAATTTAATAACTACATTTCATGATCATATCACTCCTGTTTTTTGGAAAATATGAGGCAGGGCTTGCTTCAAAGCTGGGTAATCCTTCAAAGCACAAGTTTCAAATGTCTTTAAATACCAGTAACTGTATCACCATGAATTTGTATTTCCATCATTTGAAGGCACATTTTATGACCACAGTGTGGTCCAAATACATGTCAACTGACTTATCCCTCAATGATTCATATTATGACAACTGGATAACTGCATGTCATGATCATATCACTCCTGTTTTTATGAAAAAAAACTGTTGTGGCTGTAAGTAATAAAGAGCAATGTGAAATACATATGTTGCAAATATCTTGCGAAAGGTTGTTTCAGGCTCATGATGTGGCTAAGGGAATTATGATTAGCCTATAAGCCTCGTGAAAGCATGCACAGTTATAAACCTGTTGCAATTTGGTGGTTCTTAAAAACGTATTTAAAGCGGTAAAATACTTGGCTATACAGCCAAAACTTAGCCTATGCACATGTGTGCTGGCTTTCAGAAAGATGTAACTAAATTTAGTATCTTTATAAGATAAGAACTTTATTAAGTAAGACTATTAAAACATCACTTACCCTCACTGTGGATGCTTGAGTGGCAAGTGGTGTCACTGTATGACCCTGACACGATCCTACAATGGCGCAGTGACAACATATAAGCTTCCCCTCAGAACTACAAAACCAGTCCAAGTCAGCGTGGTGGTCAACGCAGTCCATTGTTAGAGAGGAATAGGTTTCGGACTTTGGATTGTTGGTTGATGATAAAGCAATACCGTGTCCACTCGCGTCAAGGTTGTCTGTTCCTCCGTTTACCGGATGGTTAGCACTAACTTCGGGCTGTTTTGAGTCTGTTTTCCTCGGGTGGCAAACAGGACTCTCTCCGCCTTCCATGTCGGCCTCTGGCTCGCTGTCCTGTAAGGACACCACTTCTAAATCGCAATTTCCTCTGTCCTCCATCATGATGTGGTGGGCGATAAGCGCTTTCTTTTCAGACAGCGTTCAACTTAAAAATAAGATAAACTGAATAATGCCTTAATATTCTAAGATGTATTCCCCTCTAGACACTGACGCGGCGCAGGTGTATAGCTCACCTGTGTCACAGGTGCACAACACGGAAGTTGAGCTCTATCCTGTGTAAACTGAGTTGAAGAGCAGGTCTGGCCATATCGCCTACGGCAACGAACATCTAGAAAGATTCATCCCAGGTTTCAGCCTCTCCTCTTTTCCGAGACTATTATCCAGGTGTCATTACCCCATGTTTGTCGTGTCTTAAGACATCCAGATTTTGAAACAGGTTATTCAACCATGACAAGACATACTTTACTAGCCTACGCAGTTTGTGCAGAAAGGATCTCAGTTTGTAAAATTGCTTAACTGAGGACGATTTAATGTATTAAATTTAAATTAACTAAGCAGTGTTTGAAATGATGATGTTATTAATGACATTTTCTTTACAGGTCTAAGATGAAGAGGAATGCCTAATTTAGCTTACATCTAATTTTCTTTTTAACATAAGATCAACACGATGAAATCTAGCAATACTGAACTAGCAATAAGTGTAGACAAAATTGTTTGCATTCATATTCTTAGATATGGATTTAGACACATTTTGTGTTGATGTACAGTGAACAGGGCATTACAAAATAGACCTTTCTGGAGCTGTTTTGATGCTTTGCACCTTCTGACACTGGAGCACCTGTTGGCAGTTAGTTTAGTGTCCATTGTGTGTTTGTAGTCAAGTGAATTTTATGTCAGAGGAAAGTTGGGGAAATTAATTAGAGGTGCAGTCCAGATAGCAAGAGTCTTGCAGTCCAGCTACCTAAATCTGGGCATATAACACCCCTGAGAGCACAGTCTGCAAATAAATTCTTCTGGTTTCTGTGGACACAAGTATTCACCAGAAAAATATAGCCAGACATATTCACTTACACATTTATTCATGTAGACATTATATCCTATTATTTTATTTCATAATATCAGCGTGTGTTTTCTTTGCAGTGAACAACAAAAATGACATACAAAAATGTAATCTTTGAAATTGTGAACCTATGAAGAAACACACGTGGGTGTAATTTTATGTTTGTAAATCAGCATAAAAATGTAATGCATTTTCCAGAATCCAGAACAAATTAACCCTACGATAAGACAAGAACCGACCAGAAATGTTACATAGAGTTGGCTTGATAGTCCTTGAGCCAGACCTTTACATTTCTCCCGTCGGTACCACTCAAGGGCATAAATTTCATGTTCTGCATAGCAAATAGTTTGTTTTGTTGTTAGGGGTGCTCTATAGCCCCCCCTATAGCCCATGGCCTAAAATGTAGCCTATGCAAATTATTACATGTTTCATGGATCAAGGAGCTTATTTGTTACATACATTGAAAGACTAATGTAAGACATGTTGCAAAATCGCACAAATTAGAGTATTAGCTGAATAAAAGAGAAAAAGAAAGATACAGCAAAAGCAAATAAATAAATGGGCCTTAGTACATATGGGAGGGTCCATCTAGCCTACGGACCCAGACGTGGTCAGTTTGTATCCAACACCTTCCAGAGACGGTGGCTGCTTTGAAGTCCGGAAAGAGGAGTGACGTCGCTTATGGGATAGACTATCGTCTTCAACCAAGGTGGTTATGGAGATGGCATCACTTGGCCCACCCATGTGAGAATGGAGACCACCTGGCTAATTGCTCGTCTTCACGTATCTACACGTAAGTATTTCAGAACACTTGCAGTTCAGAAATGCATTGTCTTAATGTAAAAATCCAACTGGGGAAGTGTTGAGGGGATATCTAATGTTTAACATTTTTACCCTATTCACCGATAATATGTTTTTAATGGGCATAAAAAGGGGGTGATTGCTACCATCAATGCAAAGCTATCACTTATTTTTACCTCCAGGGTGATATATATGTATATAATTCCAAAAATCACTATGCGCCTACTGCCCTCCGACCAACCCTCCGACTCAAGGACTGTAACAAAGTAAATGTAACGTCTGTGAAGCCATTAGACAGTCATGACTGAACCTAAACGTCACTTTTCGCGCTAAAATAGTTTTTTTCCCACGTACAGGAAGTAGTCAGGACGTGTGGGGTGACGTATTTAAAGGGGGCGGTAGTGTACAGAAAGACAACATTTTCGATTGGAGAAACCAATCAGTATGTTTACGTCAAATATCTAAAGTCAAACAACAGCATTCTTTATTGGACATATGCCTTTCTGTTCTAGTTTTCAATTGGATCACGTGTTAACATTCTCTGCTCCCGCCCCCTAACGCCGACTCGTTTTCCCGTTTTCCGACGCCACTCAGCGGTGTCTCACGGAGGTTTGGAAGCGGGTGGGGAAGAGTCGAGCTTCGGCTGACCCTAATAAACCAAACTTAGAGCGACGTGGGGCTACCGGTCGCCCTCACTTGTTCTTCTAAATAACTGGGATATCGCCTCACCCGCCTTCTCATATCGCTCCACACCTACTCGGCCTCCTAATGTCGGATTTCAAGCTTGGGATTGTT
The DNA here is from genome assembly GCA_027481765.1 of Tenualosa thibaudeaui. Lineage (NCBI taxonomy): Eukaryota > Metazoa > Chordata > Actinopteri > Clupeiformes > Clupeidae > Tenualosa > Tenualosa thibaudeaui. The sequence continues at coordinate 133,391 of JAIFZK010000114.1, read as the reverse complement.
CGACTTGGCCGTGTGGCCGGGAAGGTGAGCTGAATCCTGGGGCTGCCATGTGCGACAAGAAGGGGAGGGGATCACAAAACCCTTTACAAAATGGCTTGTTCATGGCTATTCGTGAGATCCCGCAGATACCTGTGATTTTGTTATTGTTATTTGTGCTGTTTTTCTGCCTTCCATCGTCGAAGTTGCGGAACACAAATTACCTTTGAGGAGAGCATAATTAGCCAGCCAGCCAACTAGCTAGCTAGTCTGCTGAATTTCGGTTTGTCGCACGAAGCCGCCTACCAGTAGTGCCTGCCCATTAGCTCGTTAGCCAGTAACGGGAACACCGTAGCGTAAGGCTTGCTTTATGTTAGTAAATGTCAAGCATTGCCCTACCAAGGGTTACTTGACATATAATTTGTGTCAACTTTGTGTAGATGTTTTGAAGTAGTTACTATTCATGATTAATTTAGCTGTCAATATTACTACTTGTACTTGTAAGTGTAGTAACGATATCTTGCTAACTTGGTTAGCTAGCACTAAACACACACCGAGTTTTCTCGTTGAAAATCATCGAAGCCGTCAACCAAGATTAATCCCAAAATGATTCGAACCGGCGTGTTAGTAATGTGTCGTTATATTGCTTACTAGCCCCCAAATTGTTAGGTAAATTTGACTATCACTGAAACCCAGAATCAGAATAACGTTGACTCGACTGTAAGCATGAGCCATAAAGGTATCTCGTTAGGGTGTGCGTTGTTATGCCATCTTACAGAAATTGTCAATGGCGATATCACCTGGGGTTGCTGGTTATGTTGCGAACGCAGTGACAGTTGGGGTTTGCTAATGGACATTTTACCGTAATCTCGTTGTTGTGTTTGAGGCCTTTAAGCTATGACACTAGAGGGCAGACGATGAGCAGGAATATGATACAAACTTCTCAACGTGAAGTTATTTCCAGATGTAAGCTGCATGTAACCGCATCACGTGAAACTTACTTGGAATAACGCAAAGTTAGGCTGTCATCTGGTTACGACTGAATGGTGGGATAAGATCGTTCTTGTATAGAATGTGATTTACTGTGTTTACTATCATCGTATTAGCAATATTCTGTGTTTGTTGACATGTGGACGATAAAGACGTGCGTATGTAGAATGTGCAGTGTCCAGTGACGGAGACAGTTCAACAGCATGCGCTTTTTAGAAGGCTGGTAGGTATTCACCATGTGTGCGCGTGCTTGTCTGTCTGTCTGTCTGTCAGTGTGCTCTTCCATGTGATGAGGAAGCAGAGAGAGCATTGGTAGAAAGTGGTTATGTATATGTCTTTCTGTGTTGTTTTCAGACAAAATACACACTGATTGATGAACAGGACATACCCTTGGTGGAAAACTATGCTTTCGAGGTAAGAAATACTGGTGTACACAATTCACACAGTGGCAGTTGTAGGAATAGGCGATAGTTTGCATTTCTGAAACATTCTGTTTGTATTTATTTTGAAGAAGAACACTACAAACAGTATCAGCACATATAGGTTCAAGGTTAATGCTGTCTAACATGAAGCATTTAAAAGGCATAATATGATCCAACAATTAGTTATCCGGACAAGGTGATGCCAGGTTAGTGTGGAAAAATTGCTAGGTACCATCATTAACTGGTCAACTTCAGGTTTTAAGGAGGGTGCAATTAAGTGATGGTAGCTGGTTTGATGAACTCATGCCGCCATAATGTTTGATTTGCGGACATTGTTTGTGTGGATCAGTGTTCTGCACTAACCTGACACCACCTTGTCTGGATAACAGTTGGATCACATTAGATCTGTTTATAGTTGGATTACCCTCTCAGTACGGAGGCAAAATACTTGAATGACTTGTTTTCTTTTTACCTTTTACACCTGTTGCATATGCTCTAAGCCCTGAATTGTGGTAGTCAAGAATCTATCTTGTGTGTGGTTTTAGGAAGTAATTATATTTATGTTGATATTGTGGCATTAATCACACATAGAAGGAAACTGCAATGCCTAAATTCAGAATATGTGTTCCACCAATCCCTCTTAACGTTTCGATCATTTAAGACGATAGATTTATTTATTTATTTGTTTGTTTTCTTGTGGACACTTGATAGACTGAGAAAAGATGTGCATTAGATGTACTATTTGCTCGGGCATACAGTAGCTCTATTGTGCACTCATCATAAAGGTTAAATTGCTCCCCCATCGATATGTCTGCAGAATGTTATTGCACAACCAGACTCAGTGTCTATCTTATTACTTTTGCCTTACATGGACAGAAGTTGGTTATCAAATGTTTCAGATTCTTTATGGAGTAGTGTTAACAGAGTCTTAGATTCCTAATCTTTTTTAGTGTTGTGTACAGTCTTCATTCCCCTTCTTATGTAGTCAGCGTCAAGTATGTCTCAAGATTTCTCTTTAATCCCCATAGGCCCGCATGGAAGTAGATGCTGATGGTAATGGGGCTAAAATCTTCGCCTATGCCTTCGACATTGGCAAAGGCCGCTGGGCTGGTAGGCCATTACACGAACTTCTCTGGTGAGTAAAGGCATTGTCTCAGCCTTTGTGTTAACTGTGGATTTCGGTCTTAATGCAGTACAGCAGTTTTAAATTTTTTTTTCTCATCATCATCTTTGTGTTAAGTGTAATAATGAAAATTGCATGTTCCCACAGGGAGAAGCACAGAGGCGGAATCGCTCCTAGTTTTCAAGTTGTTCACATTAACCAGGTCACTGTGGACAACCGGCTCGACAACCTACGCCTGGTGCCTGTGGGATGGACTCCCAAACCAGAGGAGCTATCCAGCAAACAAAGGTATGTAGCTGTCAAAATTACTGAGAGTTGCTGACATAGACTAGTTTTCAGTCGTTAACTATTCTAGTACTAGTACTAAGCCTGAATCATTGGTACACTGGTGGTTAGAGGTTGACTATTTCTTTCATGATCTTTTTTACTCCTTTGGACATTAAAGAATAATGAATTACCTTTAGTAACATTAATAACATTATTTAATATAATACAAGAGTAGTCAATCTCTTGCAATTTCTTTTTGTGGATAACAGAACTGCCCTGTAGAGTTTTGTTAATGTGCGTGTGTGTGTGCGTGCGCGCGTGTGTGTGCGTGCGCATGTGTGTGTGCATGCTTGTGCGTTTGTACGTTTACTCCCTCCAGAGAGCAGTCCCTGTACTGGCTGGCCATTCAACAGGTGCCTGCTGACCCCGTAGAGGAGCAGTACCTGGAGTTGAGCCGCACGCGTTACTACAATGCCAACGGCGAACTGGTAGAGGAGGAGGAGTGCTCATGCACCTACTACGAGTGTCATTACCCACCCTGCTCGCTCATTGAAAAGAGAGTAAGTCTTCTTAGCATGACCCATTGCTCTAGCCTGGCTGGTGCCGCCGTATTCCCTTCGCTTAATATTGTTCATCACTACACCACTACGTCAGGATGCTCTTCTATGGCTTCAGTTTCCCAAACTAGATTTTCTAGCAACACAATCAAACAAACCAATTGAAGGCAGAACCAATAGGTTTAAAGTTCAAAGTGCCCACCCACCGCAATGTAAATGTACGCTTATTGAGAGGGTCAGGACTCTGCATAAAGTGAAGCAAAGTGGAAGAGTCTGGTTCTGAATTATTTTCTATTTCTAATAATTTTTTTATTTTCTACACTTAGATTTTCCTTTAGTCTAGAACATGGCTGAATCATTTGCCTTCAAGGCTAAGAAAATGTCACAATATATCCATATTTTGATTTTGATTTTGTCCAAGTATGAAAAAAAAAGCATTCATCAAGTTTCTGTGAATCAGTTTAGAGATATGGATGTCAGTAAACATGTGCTACAATAGGCCATTTGAATGTCTTCCTTAAACTAATGTCAGTCTAGGGAAAATTAAATAGCACCACCCCCATTACCCAACCCAGTAGATATTAACAGACCCCATTTATTAAAATTGAATGATACTAGCTGGTGGATGGCCCACCATTTTTGGTCCGTCATTTCCCTACCGGAAAGTCATGCACAGTGTGTTGTGTTGCTGGCTGCATTGCCATCTCGAACAGGCCCAAATAAAAGATACTTTTCATTAGCCTGGATCAACCCAAGCCACAAGCATGAGAGAGAGTGAGAAAGTGGAGAGAACGAATCAGTTTGCGAATCAGTCATGAGCCTTAGGCCTCGTTCCCTTCTATCCTTGTCTGGTACACAGTAACGAAAAGGGAATTTCCTCATAAAACTGAGCCTTGTTAATGACATCTCATGTCTTTACACAAGACTTTTTATGTCACCCGTTCATTTGACACCTCATTTGTGACAAACTGTGAGAGACACGGAATACAATAGGCAAAACAAAACACCTTGTTGCTTCCGAAAATATTTTGAGGCAGTTTTCAACATTGTTACTAGTAGTACAATGATGCGTAACGACGAGGCCTATTTTGACTGAGACGAGTGTCAAGCATATATGATGACAGTCACATTTGACTAACTCAAACATAATTGTTTAGGGCAGTGTGTTTTAGGGTTGCTTGACATGGACTCACAAATTATTATTATTTTTTTTAAAGTAATGTCAGCCTTCATCACTATATAATTCAACTTATTAATTATATATATTAATTATATAATTCAATTAGCAAAGATCGCTAACTTTCGCCAGACTAGCCAAGCACACACAGGGATTTATCTGTATACCGTGGCAACGTGTTGCTATGTTCTCTCGTTGGCTTATTGAAATAAGGCTACATTTCCTCATGATATGATATGCAAGAGACTCGAATAGTAATGAGAAACAGCCTGGGTTGTATTCCAGCAAGCCAGCTAACCGCAAATCTGGCTAACTTCGATAAACCTCGCTAGTTTTAGAGAGTTCGGTTACATTACTCTGGCTAACCGGAATCTCAGCTGAGTTACAGGGATAACATATGCTTCTGAACTAACCATCAGGCTTTTTAAATTGGTGTCTCAGAGAAGGCAGTCAGTCAGAAAGTCCCAAAAACGTTTCCGCCCACCTGCTCTTTATAATCTTTGAGGGCAAATAAAGATTGACAGGTTTTTCAGACAGTGTGACCAAGCATGAATTCAAATATTTATCAAACTACTATGTCTATGCACATGCCATATACCGGTCAATAATGTGGTGGCGCAATGAGTAGCGCATCTTAATTGAACGATAGATTTGCAGCCGCAACTGAAGAGAATCAATGTAACAATGTGTGTGTTAATACAATGTGGTTGACAATTTATTCCAATAAGCAAAAGTCAAAAATTAAAATAGTATTATGATTTGGTATTTTCTTTCAAATGATTATCTTCTCCAATTTCTGCATTCCCTGTGCTATAATTCCTTTTTTTCTCGATACTCATTTCTCTCCAAATCCTGCACATGGGTTGTTTTTTTTCTTGCAATTCTTTTAATACTGCCTTAATTTTATGACAATAAATCAGGTATTCCTAAATTTGTTAGTGGAATGGCATCAGCCTCATGTTAAAGTTTATGCTACTTCAAACGAGGCTTAATCACTTTAGCGCTGTTATGATTAGTGACTGGAATACCCCTCTGTTCTGAAGGGAACAGAAAGAGAGGGGGAAAGATGCAGGTAATTAAACCTAATCTGAGAGGTATTTCCAGCAAGTTGCTGATTTGTATGTGGAGTTTACAGACCTACATACATATAGACCTTGTTGGGGAAAAAAAGTATATGGCCCCTCTAATAGGTAATCCAGTTACATTGCTTTGTTATTGTAACAGTTGAATGTTGCTGCTGTTGTTGTCGTTGCTGTTGTTATTATTGTTGCTGCTGTTGTTGTACTTCATGAAAATCTCAAACCTTCTCTTTTTTGTCCCAGCTGAGAGAGTTCAACATCTGCGGGCGCTGCCAGGTGGCGCGCTACTGTGGCTCCCAGTGCCAGCAGAGAGACTGGCCAGCCCACAAGAAACAGTGCCGTGAACGCAAGCGGGTCCTGGCCCTGGAGTCCGAACCAGAGCGGTGATCCGTTCAGCCGAAACCCACATTCAGAGTTTGAGGGATTGGAAGAGGAGAGGAGAAGGGGGAATTTTTGGGGGAGGGTGGGTTTGGGAGAAATCTACGACTCGATGAATTGAGGGGATGGGGTGAGGATGGGATATCTGCTGATGGACAAAGTTGACCGGGGCGGGTTGGTAGGTAGCATGGGCTGAAAAAAAAAGAAAGAAAAGAAAAAAAAAAGAAAAAAAAGAAGAAAAAAAACATAAAGTATACTTCCCTGAACTGTTGAAAACCTGTGGCTTGCCAAGCCATTAGGAGAACATGGGAAATCATTTTTTTTTTCTCTTTTTTTTTTTTTTTTTTGACAACATTTTTTTCCTTTTCAAAAGGGCAACCTCAAAGCTCTACCTGCTGCTATGGATGTGTGTTTTTGGGTATGAAGGAAAAGAAGAAGAAGAAGAAAAATCTAAAGAGAGAAGTCACACTGAACTCTATTCTTCAATGGGACTGCATTTTATGTGTTGACGGTCAACGTGAACTCTCACTCTTCTCATCTGTGTTCTTCCTCTCCTCCGCTCGTTTGCCTTTGCCCGTTTGTCCAGCTCCCGCTGTCCCCACCCCACCTCTAGCCCCTCACTTGAGGGACTCTTCCTGCTGTAACACGGATGCTACGGATCACGGACCTCTTCACTGTACCACCCCCCTCTCCTTGTTGGACTGCAGGCGCACGTAACTTGCATTAATCACCTCCCAGTCAAACACCTGCCAAGAGCACCCATGCTCACGTCTGGCCCTTCACACTACCAGTATTGTGTGTGAGTGTGTGTGGGTGTATGTGTGTGTGTATATATGTATATGTGTATGTGTGTGTGTGTGAGCATGTGTGTATGAGATGCCCTTATTGACTGAAGGACGTATGAAGTGGTTATTGTATGGGGAGGGTGTTTTTTTTGTATTTTATTTCTCTTTCTTTAATTTTTCTGGGGGTGGGGAGGGAATTGTCTTTTTGGACTTGTCAAGATGTTTGGTCCCCCCCCCAATCACGAAATCCAGATGCATTTATTCTGCGTATGCTGCCGCAGTGTCAAGTTGACCGTTCCAGCTGATTGTCCACATCCACTTGTCTCCCAGTCTCACATTTGAGGGATGTCCTGGGAAAAACTTGAAAAATCCACATACTAAGTTGACTCAGAGAGCTGTTTTTTTTTTCTTTGCCCTTTCTTTTTGTAATACCAGAAAGGAACTTATTTGGATTCTTGGAGTTTTTTGTATTTGTGTCTGTCCATAGTCCACAACACTATTTTCTTTTCACGTCAGCAACTTATGGTAACTTACCCTAATAATAATTATATAATAAATTTGGTTCCACAGACCCCCCAACCCCCGGTTTTGTAAAGGACATGCACACAAGCCTGAAGCGTGTCTTCCGTAAACGCTGAAGGTTGATCAAGGTCCAGCCCTGACAAACTCCCACACCTGAGTGTGTTAGCAGCAGAAATACATGTGACAAGTTGTTTCATTTGTTCTTGTTTTGCTCATGATTTGTACTTTTTATTTATCTGGATGGGGTGAAGCACTGTGCACTGAGTATTCTCACACTTATCTGTGTTTAGGGGGAGAGATGTCAGAGTGAGGGCTGTCTGGGAAATATTTTTTTTCTAAGAATATTACAGTACAAGAATAATTACTTAGAGTAAAGAATATGTGAATGGGCATAAAGGTGGTAATAACTGACCATCTCTCATCACTGTAAATTAATAAAATGAATTAAACCAAAACAAAAAATATATAAATATATATTGTCGAGTGTCTTGTTTTCTCATAGGATGCCAAATGGAGCGTAACTTGAGTGGACAGTTAAATATTTAGCTACCGAGACTGAATGATTAACCTTTACACATACATCACCATAGAGACCCCAAGCAGGACTCCTCCTGCCGCCCCTTTTGCTGAACTGAGGTCGTGGCCAGTTGCAGCACCGACCACTCTCATGGGTGCACAAACACATGAATGTCATTGTATTGTGGACATTGATGCTGGATTTTAAGTTTTGAACGAATGGTATAAGTCATAGTCGCATTGAACGGAGGTTCTCGGATTTCTTTTGTTGCGAACGGTCTACTCTAGGTGATAAAGGTGGACGTATACATTTGCCAACCATTAAAATGACGCACGTTTCTCTAAAGAAGAAGTTATTTTTCTTAATAGCCAGGTTGTTTTTTTCATAATGATCTGAAGGGCTTGTATATTCATACTGGAACAAAAATATCGTATGACTGTAGTGCGTAATCCCCTTATACTCCGCTTCAAAATATGACACTAGCTTGCTGCCTGGCGCCTTGTGGCAAAGGAAATGTTTTGGACTATCTCCTGTGTTGTGAGCCCACACATGTGCGGACGGCATTGGACGTCTTGGCTCAAGAGAGTAAGCGGCGTCTGGTGGAGAGAGTTCTTCAGGCAGAGAGACAAAAGGACTGTATTCTTGTGCTTACACAGATTCTGTGCTCAACGGATCACTGGTGGGTACCAAGTGAGACGCGTCTTCGAAAAATACACTAATGTTATCGTTTTGTTTGTAAGATTAGTTGTTAAATGGTAAACATCGATAAGAAAAGACTGTCAGCAAATGCGCTCTTACATAGCAAATACAGGGCCAAATATGGCATGTATTGCACACACAACATTGTGTGGGAGTGCATTTCAATTAAGTGACATTTGTAAGTAAAACTGTTGCATAAGGTTTTAAACAAAGGGAGCAAATGGATGATCAGTTATTACATTATAGTGCCAAAAAAAAGTTGGGCCAGCATAGCTTAATTCTCTGAGACCAAACATAATTGATGTGAGTGCCAGAGTGCATTAACAAATAACATGTCATTGCTTTCCCATAATGGAGTCTAATTGCCTGAAGTTTTTTTCCCCACCTAGTCCATGATAATGGTAGAGATATTTAGTTAAAATGTAGGCCTATGTTAATTTTAGCACAGAGAGACAGACCAGGAGGATGTTTTAAAGCTGTAAAGCTTTTCATCCCATTGAGAGTATGCATTTGTCTCCATGGTAGCAGGGGCTGCTAACTGAACTATTGCCTGGACTATCTCTGCGTATGGTGGCTGTGGTACAGTTTGCATACATAGGATAGAGGAGCATAGAGGAGCATAGGGGCCCATTGCACTGTTAAATATCCTAGTTTCATAGTCCTGGTTTCATAGTTTAGGTGTTGTACTGTTTGATGATTAGCGAAGGTGTGCTGGACTGTGTCACTTAGTATAGGCTATTTGTGTTCCTGTGGTACACAAAATGATATTTGTATAAGTTATTAATTACGTGCAGGTTGTGCAGCAGTGCAGCCTACTTGCTTGGGGTCCTGATGGAGAATGAGGCTATTTTGCGGACTCTGAAAGAGTGCACTCCTGGGAACAGTGTCAGTTTGGTGGCTGCCTTAGGACAGCTCCTGGACAAAGATAATCCAGACATTGTCATGAATTCTGCGGGGGCCATCGCCTCTTTGGTAATGTAACCAAAATCATATACTGCATCACTGAGTGTTTACTTTCTGTAAAGGCATGCCTGAGAGATTTATAGTATAGTACAAAATAGTAGAAGTAGAAAGAGACTTTCCTCAGAAGTGTCTGACTTAACCTTAGGGGTAATTAATTGCAAAATGAAGACCGACATTTTCTCCACCCTCTTGACAACAAATAATGAAGAGCACACTATGACACTACTACGAGCCCCTCCTCTCTTCTCTCTCACTCTGTGTGATCCAGTGATCTTTGTCTATAGGTGGAGAGCTCTGAGGGCCGCCAGTGGTTATTGGGCCAGCCGGAGGTGCTGGGGCAGGTCCTGGAGAGCCTGTCTCACCTGTTGTGCCACACCAGAATGGGCACGGTCAACTCTGCTGCCCTGATCCTTGCTCGTCTGTCCCTGTGTGAGGAGGCTTGCCAGTGCCTGCTGGGCCAACCCTTGGCCAACAAGACTCTGAGTCGACTTGTGAAGTGTTTAGCACACAGCGACATGGGTGAGTTTGAATACAGCAAACTACAACTCCCACAATGCTCTTGCCATCTGACATCTGTTCTCTGAAATCAAGTCATAATAAATGGGTAAACATGATCTTGCGTGTATGCCTGTATGTGCGTGCGTGTGTGTGTGTGTGCGTGTGTGTGCACATGCATACATGCGTGCCTGTCTGTGTGTGTGAGAGAGAGAGAGAATGAAAGAAAAATACTGAGGATTTTAGTTGAGAAACATGCTGGTTTTAAAACCATTAACAATATGATGACTCATTTCAGCAGGGACTTTTATGTATTCTCTGTCATGCATTTTCTTTGGTGCAAGTCAGTAATAATTTTACCCGATGTGCTTGCAGACACAGCCATGAATGCAGCCTTTGCAGTAGGGCGCTTGTGTGGAAGTGAGCAAGGCAGGAGTCTTATCTTGGCCCAGGCCAAAGAACATCAGCTGGTGAGACAGATGCTCACACTCACGCTATCAGACATCAAAGACGGACCTTGTTTGTGTCTCATGCATGAAGGTGTACATAGATATTTATGTAGCATGAAAATTATTTTAGTAAATCATCTTGTGTCAAACAACATGTCATATAGATAAAATAACTACAGGAAGACAACTCATTTACATCCATACAACAACCACTCAAAAACAATGCAGCAGTTATCTCTGCATTGTAGAATAGTAAAATACTATACTATCAGTGTCTCTATAGTATAATAGTATAATGTAATTATATACTATTTATATTATATAATTTTTATGTTAGATATATTTATATTATATACTATATAATTTTAACATGCTCATGTCAACAGTATATTGCTGGCAGGGACAAACAACCTGCAAGACTAATTGGTTCGGATGTATAGCACAGGAGGGCAGATTAGTCACATGTTTTTAATGAATTTAACAAATGGCCTTCAGATTCTGTGAGGTTATTTTGTTCGTCATTGTTTTTCTTAACTGTACAGAAGGATTGATGTGTCATTGGTGCTGGTGCCATTCCAGTATCTAAACAAGTCGTTTAGACTTGTAACGATCCTGTCAGAAGACCTGACTTATGAGTTGTGGACTTGTATGCATACAGTGTTGCAACAGTGTCAAGGAATGCCTTTCCATACCTCAATGGGGAAAACTCCCCCAAACTCCCTTTTGTTGCTGTGCTTGGGTCAGTCGAAGTGGATGATGAGGCCCCTTTTCTGCTGATCCCTCCAGGTCAGCAGTCTGCAGGCCCTATTGTGCATGGGGGCGGGTCCAGAGGCGGGGCAGACAGCCTGCTTTGCTCTCAGTTGCCTGGCAACGGAGGAAGATGGGCATGCCCTGGTGCTGGACAGCCCAGCGTTTCCTGGGCTGCTGGACGGCCTCCTGCAGCTGTTGCAGAGAGAAGAGCATGACAGCACTTGGTTTGCTGCTATGTACGTGACTTCAGTATGTCTTAGGCATTAGCAGCAGTAGCTTTCTTTAGCCATGAAGTTATAAATAAGATTTTCACTAAGGCTATGCTGCAGGACTCATGCATGTCTCATGTAATGAATTAGTCTGCACACCTGAGTTCAGTGTAGGAGATCACACCCTCTTTTTTATTTGAATTTTGTACTTTGATCTCAGAAAAATCTTAAATGAATCTCTGGTCCCTATTTGGCATTCATTCAGGACAGTCAAGGTGCTCGTCTCCTGGCCCAAGGGGGTTGTCAGAGTGAGAGAACATGGCTTTCTGGAGAAACACCTACAGGTTCTTCTGTTCTCCATATATATGCCCTGTCTATTCCTGAATATAATATCAGTGATTTAATTCTGTGCATTGCTGAAACATACAAGATGATTAAAAGTTGTCACAGCCATAATGACATTTTTGCAAGAGTTGTATTTTCTGTCATGCCAGCAAATTGTGGGTAAAACAGTGTACAATAAGCAGCTTCTGTTAGGTTAAGCAATTTGCTTGTCACCTCAGAAGTTTTTGTTACTCTGTTGTGTGGTTGAAAACTTTGTTAACCTGTTAAGGCTAAATTACATTAAAATGACACAGTCCCTTGCTCATTAGTGAATAGATGTCATTTGGCAAAGGGGTTTCATTGTACAATTTTTCACTCCATCTATCTGTGTGTGTGTGTGTGTGTGTCAGGCCTTGTCTGTGTCCCCCTCCTCTGGCCAGGAGCTCCAGGAAGAGCTGAATGCTTGCCTGAGGAAACTGCAGCGTCTTCCCAAACCTGCTCTAGTCAGTGTGTGTCTGCTCCCGCTGGGGTCCTGCAAAGTGTCATGGGAGAAGTGCACTCCAGAAAGTGGCCTGGAAGTGACTTACTGGTGAGGTGGCTGGATAATGCGGAGCAGTTCTTTTTTGTATATTTTGGGGCTTTTGCCTTTATTGGACAGTGAGGAGTGATGGGAGGAAAAAAGAAGAGAGAGAGAGGGTGGGATCAAGGAATGATTACTGGGCAGAAGTGAATGTGGGTCCTGGATACTGGAACTCAAATGTGGGAAGGACACAACATTCACTTGCACCACAGTTCCCCCAAACATAGTAGTTCTAAAGCTATGCCTGTCCTGTGTTTTCTTAGTCTTGAACTGTTGAACTGAACTTGAACTATTTTGAATGCGCTACCATTACATGTACTACCGGGTACGAATAATCTGGCCTCAGTTCAAACTGGGAGAAGAGACTGTAAATAAATGCGGATGTGGTTAATTGATTGAGGTTAATTTGTAAATACACGTATGTTCAGTATGAAATACATATACATATATATGAAATAGATATACATATAGCTATTTTCTTTCAGTCTCCAGGACAAAGATACCGTGCTCTACCACGGCCCTCTGTGCAACACAACCCTCCCACCCTCAGCTTTCTTCTGTCGAGAATCACTGTCACTACAGCTCAGCCAGTCCACCTCTGATGGAGACATCAGTCCCCTCAGTGATGCAGTGGTTGTTGAGGTAGAGAGGGCTGGACTAATGCCAGGTCCTCCACGGGAGCTACGTGTGATTGGCTGCACAGCCTCCCAGGTGCGATTGAGCTGGGCGGCACCCAAGGGAGAGCAAAAGCTAAATGGGTATCACATTTACTGCGGGAACACACAGGTGGACACTACCACTGAGCCTGGGTGAGTTTCATTGCTTAAGGAACACAATAGAAAAAAGACCTTCAACACCCTTAGTAATCCACCACTGTAATCATGATAGACATCGACCTGTGCAAATGCCAAAGTGGTTTGTAGGAAATTACCTTTTTATTGACTTTTTAAACATTTTACTCTCATATACTTGTAGATTAACATAGTAAACTGGTCCTCTGGCTTGTCCTGTCGAAAGGGCCTGTGAATGTGTGCTTTCAGGCATCCGTGGTATACTGGTTAGGGATTTGGGCTTGAAACCGAAGGGTTGCTGCCTGAGCAGGGCAGAGGAGGGGGTTAAGCACTTCTCTCACTATGCCCACATCCACAGCTAAAGTGACCTTGTGCAAGGCACCTAACCCCTCACTGCTTCCCCCTCTATAGCAGGTGGCCCACTGCTATGTGTTAGTGTGTGTTTCACCTCACTGTGTGTTTTACTGAGATAATACAAAAAGAGTATATGTACATGAATGTATCTCACAGGTATTCCAGAATTTCCTACAGGATAATAAAATTATTTATTTATCTACCTGTGTCATTCTAATGTCTACTATTTTGTAATTCCTTCTCTGTGTTCTGACTGCCATGCCTTTTTCTATAAGGCTGATAGTAAGTGGGCTCGCTCCCTCCACCCAGTACTGCCTACGTGTGTGTGCAGTGGGGCTGGCTGACATCACTGGACCCTTTGCGGAGGTGGAGGTCAGCACAGCTGATGCCCAGGACCATGCTCCGAGCGGACTGACAGTGGTGGTGCTCGGCCGACATGAGCTGCACATCAGCTGGGGAGCTCCGCTGGCTCCCCTGGGACGTCTGTTTAACTATGAACTGAGGATGAATGGCAGCGTGTGCTACCTGGGCACAGAGCGCGTGCATACAGCCCGGAGGCTGGTAGCCAACACAGTTTACACCTGTACTGTCACAGCCATCACCTCCAGAGGGCGCTGTGAGAGCCAACCAGTCACCAAAAGGACTGCTAGAGATGAGTACCAACACACACAGAGGTAGGCTGGCATTGTAAAGAGAAGAATTCACATTGTTGTACTTTGTTTAATAAAATTTATGAAAATAACATTAACAGATAAACAAACAGAGGTGCTGGCCAGAAAGAGAAACAGTCCTTTTTCTTTTTCGCTATTAATTCAAAAAGTATTTAGCATTAGTCTTCAAATCTAATATTTATTAAAAGCTAAATGATTAACATGACTAATCAATACATCAAACTGAATTGATTAAAGATATCCACTGATTGATAAGCATATCAAACAATGCTGTTGGCTGTTTCTTTGCTTTTGGTTATATTTTGCATATAATAAGACTTTTCACATTTATTTCACACATAATTGTTGATTCATTGAATAACAGTCAAGTGTTTGACTTTAAAAACTAGCATTATTTACTAAGGCTTTATTTTCACAGAAATAATCCAATGAAACAACTTTCCCTCTGGTATGAGCTTGTTATCGTTACTCAGAGGTGGTCTGGCTGCAGCCTTTTAACTGAAACCAGACCAATGTTGTAAAAACCTCTTGTCCCTCTGTCCCCATGTCTCAGATGTCTCTACTCACCCAGCCGCCAGACCTCCACTCAGACCACCAGCCCCTCTCCGCCAGTGCATGAGGTCACCGTGGTCAGGGAGAAGGTCAAAAAGTCACACTCACCACCCAAGCATCTGCCAAAGGTCCGCTGCACTACTTTTCATCACCAGCGGGGGGCACACAGCACAGACAGACACAGACACAGGTTTGTCTACAGCAAGTAAACCTGTTAACATGAAATGAAGCGTGTTACACAGGTCTGGAAAGTCTAGGATTATGAAATTTTAGTTTCCTGACTTGGAGTCATCATAGCATCATAGAAAAATAGTAAAACAGTTGACAAAAATGTAAAACCCAACAAAAAGACACATTTGCTTTACAAAAATACAAAAAAGTAGCATTCTCAATTTTATTAACTGATGGATTAACTGGTGGCATACATATGTTAGGGTGACTAATAGCAACACAGAAAAGATCCTATATTCACACATTTTTTATTTCTTTGTTGAAATTTCCAAACCTGGGTACAATGTCACCATGGTGTGTGCAGAAAGAGGGAGGAGTGACTCTTGCTTGTAAAAGTCAGTGCTGAGATATCTGAGACTTTTATTACTCTCTCCAGGCTTTCCCCATCTCCAGAGCAAGGACAGAGCAACACACAGAAAGCAAGACAGGTATTGGTCATGGGCTATACAGAACAAATTCCTTCTTGTAAGGCATATTAAAAAGTGCTTAATAGACTATATAATTAATTTAATTTTGTGCTTTCTATAGACTGTTTCAAGAGAGTTTGATTAGCGGTTCCCACAGAGCTTCCATCTTAACATTCCATATGTTATCTTAACGATTTGTGATTTGTGATGAAAATAGAATGTTCAAGCATTATTTTTGTTGACACTGACTATAACTTAGATTACAAATGTGACTGAATTGGTGTACATGTCCCTGTTCACAGGGATGTCACTAGCTTTGAAAGATGGCCCCTTTAGCCCCTTGATCATAGCTGTGAATGCACATGCCCTCTACCTTTCCTCTACTACATCCTCCAGATACGGCTACTTTGTTCTCTCTTTCTATTTATTTTTGAAATATATCACTACAGCCTAAATACGTCAATGATTCGGTATTATTGAGGCCATATGTTTGGGGTCATGTTCATGAAAAAGATGATAGCAGATATGTCCATCAGTGCATGTAGGACCCCAATATTTAACCGTGGCTTGACTTGTATTGAAGGAGAATAGACTGTGTAGAAATTTGCAGTAATTCTTGCTGAATTAGGCAATTTAATTGTACCTGAATCCAGATTATGTTCTCCTGCTTGTTTCTCGCAAATGACAGCAACCTAGTATCATCGGAAAACTGAGATTGCGCAGTTTCATGCGATATGCGTATAGTATCTGTGTGACAGAAACTCCGCAAACAATTTAACCAAGATTAATAGATATAAACTTCCATGCCAGCCTTAGGGGGCTTGGGGCCATTATAGGGGTCTTCAGCCCCCCTAAAATGGACCTAACGGCATCCATGCCTGTTCATTAAAAACTTAATATTTAACAAATGTGAGAAAGGCTCCCAAAAACAAGATGATGACTGAACATGACTGCAGTATGAAGAAACATGACCATTAAGACTCAAGAGGCTAAACAAATGAGAACCAAACTGTACATAGATTTTTAAAACTCATCTGCAGATTCTAAATGAACTGTTCTCAAAGGAGGTAAGAGGTTGTGGTGTATTCCTTCACAGTTTATGATGAAAGAAAAACTCATTATCTTGTTTCCATCCCCCACAACTCTGATCTTATCTTAGGTCACCCAGGGACTTGTGAGGGTGTTTGATGTGAGGGCTTTCCTGGAGAGAGGTGAAATGTTTGCTGAAGAGTGCTCACCAAAGGTGCCCTTAAGATGTCCATTCCCCATACGCTCAAAGAAAGAGATGTTGTGGGCTCAGGGATCACTGTTGGATAGTTATCTTAGTGTAGCCAAAATCAATCCAGGTGAGAGTTCAGATTCAAAGACTGGTCTAATGGCTTCAGGGTAACTCTTGATTTTTGTTTAATGTTATTCCTTTCGGCCCCATGGTCTTTACTAAGGTTAATGCATAAAGTCTTTATTTTTGTGTTTTATTATTCTGTCTCTTCTCTTCTTGTACTTAATAGTTAATAGGCCTATACGATAATAAGATTAAGACCTATGTTGCAGGAACCTTACTTCAGGGGAATACTACAAAAAGACGCCCAGAAAAAAGGGGAAGATTACCGCTCATCAATTCTCATACTTGTGAGTATCATCAGGTCGCATGTGTCTTTTCCAGGATTTGACTAGAAGAGCAGGCTATCAGCTTTGTATGTCAACTTCTTTCTGAGTATCTGAAGCAGCATGCCAGGCAAGCTAACACCTGTATCCTTGACTTCAGCAGGAAGAGTGAGAACCCTCCAGCCAGTTAGTTATTTTTGGTCAGACCTTGATCGGAGTGGACAACACTCAAACAGGACACTTCGGAACAGGTACTGAATATTTGGTAGAGCATACTCAAGAGGCTAAACAAATGAGAACCAAACTGTACATAGATTTTTAAAACTCATCTGCAGATTCGAAATGTACTGTTCTCAAAGGAGGTAAGAGGTTGTGATTTAGTTTAATACACCCCTCACTTCCTTGTACAAAAGGAATGTTGGAACACAAATTCTAATATACTAGAGTAGCATTAGTATAGGATCTGCAGGAGTTTATTTGTTTTGTTTGTTTGTTTGTTTCTCCCCCTAATTTGTTTGTTATCTTCCCTATGGACTGCAAGCAAGAACTGTACCTTTAGAATCATTGGTGTCCTGCATGAACTGATACCCTTTAAAGTCCTTGTTTTGTCCTCACAGCAGACCTGTGACAAGACCCAGAGCACTTAGTGAAGCCAGAAGTAGACATCATCACACCCCTCTGAGAATGACCAATATTTAAACCCCACCGGATCAACACTAAAGAAGAGATGAAAGAAGAAGGGGGAACTGACAGGATTAATGCTTAATTTGTCTATTAAGGAGCTAGAAGGGGAAAGGGAAGTGCTAATATCAGTTGTTTACAGTTCAAAATGTTTGCCTTTTTTACAATAATGTTGATAGCAGAAAAGTCAATGCCACAAAGTCAACACCAAGATGTATAGATGTTAGTAAATGTGTTATTCAGATGTGATAGAAATGTAATTAGAGGTAGGCTAGTACATGGATTTGGTGGTGACATTTGTATTGTGTAGGTCTATATGTGTGTGCTTTATATTTGTGTATTTTAAATCAGTGGAGAGTTTTAATTGTCCCACTGGATTGTTGAAATAAATTAGTACTGGTGACTACTGCTACTACTGGTGATTACTGCTCTATCCTTGTATCAGTCTTGCTCACTTTCCTCCTTGTACTGCATCACCTTATTTGACCTTGATAAACCAATTTCATACTTGTCCTCGTGTAGTCTAACCGGTGGTAAGATGTTCCATGATTTAAAGATGACCTCAGTGCTTTAACTCATTAATAACCAACTACTAAAAATAGTTCCATAAGGAAAATGCCCCCCAGTTTTCTCTCTGTAAGGGATGGGAACATGAAATTTGGCAAGGCTTCTTGGGCCAAGTATTTACACATGTCAAAAAGAATATATTTTTTATATATTTGTTGCCATGATTGACAGATAAAAACAAGCAATTATGATTATTCTACTAACACATCAGTCTGCTCTAGCCCATACCATATATAGGCTATTTCAAATATTAAGATCTGACATTCCTAACCTGTTTTGTAGAAGCTTTTTGATGGAAAATAGAAAACCAGTAACCCCACGTGTCCATCAACTGAAAATAGCTGCTTAAGAAAAACCTTTGCTGTAGCCACTTACTTCAGCTCAGCTTGTAGTTTTCACCCCTATTTGAATCATCCATTCGTCAATTCATTTTGGTACCATCTCTAAATTAATTTGCATGGCAAATAGTCATATGAAGGGTGGATAAATGTAGTGGGTGTTATTCCCACCAGCCATCCAGGATATGCAATGTGCAGTTCAGAAACCGCATTGTCATCAAAAACCCACTACCATCTTCTAGCACTGCCAATAAGGCTCTGGGAAATGTTTGGTATGTTTTGTTTGTTCTTTAGGTATAACTAGTGAATCATCTTCAACTATAAATAATTTCAAAGTGTAAGATTTGTTATATTTTATTTGTTATTTATTATTATTATTATTATTATTATTATTATTATTATTATTATTATTATTATTATTATTATTTTACTAGTAATGCACTTTTGAGATAAATCGAAAATGAAGATCAAGGACCGTCAAGTACAAGCATTTTCGAAATCAGTCCCCTTGGTGTCGCCAGTAAATTCTGCGTGTGGAAAACGGGTGGCATACCTTCTTAGGTAACTTCTTTGATTCTCCACGCGGAAGTTACAAGTTAGATAACTATAAACAGTGACGCCTGGGACTGCACATATATCTTTCTTTGAAGGTTAACACTTATTATTGTCTCCACACTATAACTGTTATTATGGTTAATCTCGGACTCACGAAGGTCGATGACGCGATTGCGGCAAAGCATCCGGTAAGTGTAGCGAAAAGTTTAAACATTGTTGAAATGTTGGTTACATTGTAGCTGTTGTGCAGCTGTGAACATCAGCAGTGTCTTTTTGAGTCTGCACACAATCTCTTTTCAGGGTTTGCAACAGTACGCTGCTTGCCAGTCCCGTGCCTTCATGAAGGGAGTTGGTAGTTTTATTGGTGGTAAGTTAATTTTTCTTGTCGACTTGCATGACAGGTAATAACCTCTATACAGATTTTAAGATAAATTACCAATACAAAAGCCTTCCTATCTTTACATTTCAGGCACAGGTGCATTGTTTGCAATTCAAAGAGTTGTGCAAAAACGACTTCCCTACCCTCTTCAGTGGAACCTATTAGTGTCAATAGGTGAGTAGCGGTTATTATGCATGCATTGATAATTCGTCTTTGCTGTCAAGTAATTTTCATACTAACTCAGGAAATACAATATTGGCCACTGGCAGAAACCATGGAGTATAATCAAGCATTATATCAATATTTGTCGTCATACATGTGACCTTCTCGATCCCACAGCTGCCTCCTCGTTCGGCAGCTATGCAATAACACGCTGGGAAACACAGAAATGCCAGGACTTGTGGCTGTATCTTGAGACAGGAAGCTACCCTGACAGAGGTGTTCCACGTGAGTTTTGCTGTGATTTATCTGTGGTTGAATTACAACTATAATATTTGGAGCTTCAGTAAGCCTCAGGTTTTTGCCCTGTGACAGTCAGATTGATAACAGATCCACTGAGATATGTAATCTATTTTTATCTATTTTAATTTACCATGTTGATTGGCAGACAATAAGTTGTCCCCTTCTTCACCTTCTCAATGGAGTCTTTTATGTGTTACCTTTTCCAGATGATCCAGCTACTGATGATCCAGCTGCCCCTAAGGTCACAGTGTATGGGGATGTTATGGAGTAACCATAGTAACTCTAAGCCCCAGACCACAGCATTCTGGCCTGTGAAAGGACAAAACAGACAAACAAAGTATTAAGTGTTTATTTATTTGAACTGACTGGTCAAGTACACCTCTGTGTTTAACTAATAATGTTCAGTTTATTCAGGGTACCATAGAAAAGGACATACAAGGGCATCAAGGCATTTGAAAATACGCAGTGTACAGTTGTATAGCTTAATAAATGTGCCATTTTTAACATCCCGGTCCTAAGTCAGTAATATCTGCTCTTAGTAAAACCTCTCACAAACACTCATACATTTGAGCCTTGCAGAAGTTGTATTTTGGCTGTGAGTAAGGTATTAAAACACTGTCATGCTGGTATAAGTGTGTGTGTGTACGAGAGAGAGAGAGAGAGAGAGAGAGAGAGAGAAATCCTGGATGATCGCCTTAGTAGAAACATTGCGATTAGAAGAAATTAGATAACCTCATTGAAACTGTGAAAAACGGGAAAGAGGATTTTCTCCCTGTATGCTCAGTTTCAAACCTTTTTCAAGCAGTTGGTTTTAAACATTAACACAGTGGTGGCCTCTTTTATCTTTTCTTAATTTTGGATATCCTTTTGGTGCAGAGATTTAGCTAAAGTCATCAATTTTACTGCATTTGTCATATAATGTACATTACTGTAAGCATGAGCAAGCATTATTATTATTGCATCATTATTATATAAAATAGAATTGAGATGAAAATCGCAAAATGAAAACTGAAGGATTAAATTTTTTCAAAAGGACACTTTGCTCTTCCAACATTTGCTCACATTATTTTCATTTCAAACATTATTTATGACATTATTATTGCATGTCTTTATCAAGCAGATAAAGTGAGCACTTTATCCTCACTTATGTGTTTATTACTCAGTAAATTAACAGGCTTTAAAAGCTCAACTTAACTGTAGTGAAATATTTGCCCACTAGTGGGCAGTACATCTCTGAATATTGTCAGATATTCAGTAAGTACTGCAAACAGGATCTTGGGGATATATATATAAATTGTATTTATTATGTGAACCATCAATTAAGTAAAGGAACACTTCCATGTTTGTTTATCTATTTTCTATCTTTAATGTTAATTAATGTTAGCTGTGAAGGCACTTTGGAGTGGTCTGGTCCTGCATGATCACTTATGTCATAGTGATGAGACAGTGTGACATCACGGCACATTGATACAGTGTAGGTATAATATGTGTACAGTGTAATATATATGAACTGTGGAGAGAGGGAAGGACTGATCCACTTCCATGGTCCCGTGATGTAATAGCAAATTGCCCATGTAATGTTGAATGGTTTTATCGAGCAATGCCTAAAGAGGTGTTGGCTAACAGGTCAACTTGACCACCTCTTGCGTTGCGTTCAGGCAAGTACGCTTTCACACACTTTCATAGTGTGGCTTCACCCACAGGGTGTGAAGTTGGTCTTGTAAGTGTGGGGACATGAAAGTATGGCCATTTGCCTCTACTGGTCTCTCCAGTAGACCTGCAGACCTAGTCTCACCACATATGCTGCATGCATGAAATTGAGATTATCCAACTTTCAAGTAAATAGGAACACAGTAAACTTTTGCATGACTGCTGTTGCAGTAGTTTCATCAGAGTGCATTATTTATGCATGCTGGGTAGATGTAGTGATCCTTGGGTCATTACCAAAGATGTACAGATTTTTATATACATGTAGAAAAAACACATACTGTGAATATAGACCCATACCAGTTTACAGAAAGATGGTCCTTGGTCACATCCTTTTGTGTTCCATGCAGGACTTTTTCTAAGAGCATGTGTGCCATCATCACAGAGCCCCAGACCCCAGCATGTTGGTCTAAATCACATTAGTCCAGATAAGTTTGCATGCAATTGCTGCACTTGTCTGTCTGTCTGTGGGTATCTTTAAGTCACCACAGGGACTAAAAAGGACTTGTTTTGCATACAAGAGATAATCTACAAAGTGAATCATGTCTGGGAGGATTAATATCGAGGTCTAAGGACTTGCTGTTCATAGGCATTTGAGATAGGAGGATTTATGAATCCCATCATGCAGAATTCAAGGATTACCAATCTCACAATAGAAGCAGAGGTCACTTTCATGCCCAAACAAGACAACTCAGACACGAGACCCTTAGCCCAAAATGATGTACAGCGTGATGTACATGATGTATCAGTGTAAAAACTCCAACAGACTGTGACAACTGCCCTTGCGATTATTTCTTCTGAGTGGGTTTGTTGATCTATGCATAGATGTACTGGAGCTGTTTTAAGTTAAGACAAATTTTAGAGAAACAGGTCCTGTCATCCAGTGAATTCCACTCTTATCTGAAAAACATAAATACTAACTGAATTACATAAAAGACCAAAAATCATTCTGTTATTTACTGTTCAAGTTCATTCAATTATTTGAAGCTATAGCTCATTATTATGTGCCCCAGAGCAATGTTCTATCGCAGTAATACAAGAAGGGAAATGGAACGTCCTTAAATTCATACGTAAACACTTATGCAAAATCCTTTACATGTACATGAGGTTCCGATGTATTCAGTCATTAGCTGTTTTAGTCCTGGAGTAGAACAAGGCCCAAATCCTATCTGAAACCATTTCGTTAGACAGAATCATTTTAAGGGAGAGTTAATGAAACAAAGGCACCATTTTCCGTTCATATTTCTTAGGTGGAATTGAAGGGCCAAAGTCCACTCTTTAGATGCACAACAGGGGTAATTATAGAAGAAACCTACTTAGCATTTCCCAGAGGCAAGCAGAAACCCCACAAAGTGCTGACCCCAGCTGGCATGCATGGCACCATTTGGGGCAGAACTAGGGCTCCTGATTAAAGACAATCAACCACAGGGAAATACATCTTTTTGGAGCTAACAAGTTGGGCTGTATCTCTGTTATGGCCTTAATCCACAACGCTGTCTCTCTCTCTCCCTTTGGAGTGCCTTGCTACTCAGTTTTGATTAAAAGACTTGAAGAAGATTTGCCTCCTTTCCGACTACTGCCCCCACAGAAATGATAATGCAGTGACCCAGCTCTCAAATCAGTCACCGCATGCACATGATATTGCTGAAGGGAGACAAGCAATAGCCAGCAGACACCTGTTTGTGTGTGTGTGTGTGTGTGTGTGTGTGTGTGTCAGGAAGAGAGCTTGTGTTTGGGTGAAACGGGGGAAGAATATGTATACATGAAGGAATAAGTGAGAGTGAAGAAAGAAATGAAATGAGCGTACATGTACATATATGGATTTGGAAAACAATGTGTGAAAGAAAGAAAGAAAGGTACAAGTGTATAATAGAAAGGGAGGAGCAATTTATGTACCTGTATATTGATTTGGAAAAAATGTGTGTGTGTGTGTGTGTGAGAGAGAGAGAGAGAGAACATTAGCTGTGTTTCAGCATGTGCTGTGACTGCAGGCTTTGCCAGACTGAGGAACCACATATGGTTATAATAGCATTAAAACAAACAATGTTGTATGCACACGGATTTGCCCTTTCAGCAGGCTAAGCTTGATGTCATGATCTGCGAAGGTGCATTAGTGTGTGTGTGTGTGTGTGTGTGTGTGTGTGTGTGTGTGAGCATGTGCGTGACAGTGAGACATGGTAAGAGAGAACATTGGCATGGGGGGGGGGGGGGGGGTTGTTAGGGCAGGACTAAGGGCTCAAGCTTATGACCCTGTAAATGGGTGGCACAGAGGAGGGATACACTTACTCTTTGGAAGAGTAGAGGGAGAGAGAGAGTCTGTCCACATTTCCTTGCACAATTGAACAATCCAGCAAAAGACATTCACACTATAAAACATGGGAGTGAGAGATGAGAGAGTGAGAGAGAGAGGGCAGTGCAGTGTCCAGAGCTACCATCACGGCCATCCCCTTGGCACGGTATCCAAAGGGCTTTACTGTGCAGTAAGTAATACAGCTCTCTCTCTCTCCT
The DNA here is from genome assembly GCA_027481765.1 of Tenualosa thibaudeaui. NCBI lineage: Eukaryota > Metazoa > Chordata > Actinopteri > Clupeiformes > Clupeidae > Tenualosa > Tenualosa thibaudeaui. The sequence continues at coordinate 109,321 of JAIFZK010000114.1, read as the reverse complement.
CTCTCTCTCTCACTACATGTCCAGTGCCAACCCATTGCTACACACTCGTCCTGTATAGATCAGCTTCACTTCACTTGCCCCAGGCTGATTAAAAACAATCTCAAGATCAATACCTTGGCACAAACAACCAGCAACATGCTCCGATCAGTGGCTATGGGGTTAATAACTCCATATGCCTGGTGAGCTTTGTGTGTGTGACTTGTCTCCCCAGGGTGTGTGTGTGTCCCAAATCAATTCTTTTTTATTCATTTAGCTGGGCCACATGCTCTTCCTGGGAAAGCAAGCACCATAACACTGTCAGGTTTAAATTGAGATGCCTTCACTTTTAGGGTCCCAGATAAAGCAAAAAAATGGATTTGATGACAGGTAAGTTCGTTTTTTGTCGGTAAGGATTTCTATTAAATAAAACTCACAATGTATAACCATCAACTTGTTTCTTCATTAAAACAAAGGCTTTTGTTTTTGTTGATACAGGACTTGATCTCATTGCAGTTCCATTTTTTGCATAAGTCAAAGAGTGGTAAAGCCATAAACTGGACTTAGGCGTTAGCTTGAATAAGGGTCAATTGGACAGCTTGAGTATGTTTCCAAATGGTGGAAGAATGAATTATAGGCTTCAGGCATAACGACTGCTTTAAAAAAATACAATGGACAGAACTCAAACTTTTCTTTGACCAACCTCCAACCAATCAGCGCACAGCAATGCGCAATATGACCAATGACAGGGCTAGTTGACAGGGCTGCGCAGACGTTTGAAGGGCGGTCCTCTTGAAAAATTGATTTAGAATCCCTAGGAATAAGTACGGTCGGTAGAGCGCCTGAGTGGGTTGGGAAGACATACCACAAGTGATTGGTGTGTTATTGTCGTTACACACTTTATTCCTCTGACTACAGCCTTTGACGAAAGCCAGTCTTATCCTGGAAAAGACACGGCAGATATTTTTACATCTAGATGACGGAATAGTTCGCTTTATATTAGTCAGACTAATAACTTAATGGCTTTGGTTGCAAGTGATCGCAGTAGCAAAGTGAACGGCTTGACGAGTAGTTGCAAGGGTGGTACCAAAAACGAAGGAAAACTAAGTAAGACTGCGGGTTGTAAGATAAACATGCAGCCGAAGGACGCAGAGTTTACCACTGAAGGTTTGCCGAAAGCTTTTTTACACAGTTTGCGGACTCTTTTTGACATCCTCGACGATGGGAGACGAGGATATGTGCACATATCGGAAATTGAAAGTCGTTGGCAGGGTGCGGAGACGCAGGGTTTACCCAGCGGTGTTCTGGAGTGCTTGAGACGGGTTACTCCACCGCACGGCTGTCTGACTTTCGAGCGTTTCGTCGCGGGGCTTCGGAACTCCATGCTCAATCCAGAAAATGGTAACATCAAGCATCAGCCTTCTATACAGGGATCATACGCAACTGGACAGAAGTCGCAGCTCAACACTCATAAAACCGGTTCATCAGTTGGGTGCACTATAGGATCTCGAGGCTATGAGAACAAAGTTCGGCCACTTGGCCCTAGTAATATGACTAATATGCACCATAATCGAGCGTCATCTCTCCAAAGTAGACCAAGACACCACGAAGACGGATACACGACCTCCGGTAAACAAGGGGAACATTCCCAGTACATTTCGGCCCCTGCTCCTCAGCGGTACGGGTCTACCGGCTACGAGAGAACCGGCAGGAGTTTAGAGAGGATTCCTGTCGTACCCGAAAGCGGCACTTATCGAACCGAGTCGGTTCGGGTCGGTAAAAAGGCCCATCATCAAAACCGCATGCGGTCTATTGAATCACTGGCACTTGAATCGCCACAGCTTCAAAAGCAAAGTAAGTTTGCAGTTCTGAGTCCCGATGCTTTAACGGGCTTGTTTTTCATACAATCAAAAGATCAGTGCGTGATTACCATATTGTTACATTGTTACATCAATCTGCAATTTAGGCAAATTAGAAAAACACATGAATGTGAGCATGAGACTAATTTACCTAATTCTTCTATCTTCTAAGATATTGTCCATTATGCAGATATTGGTTTAAGATATTGGCCATCATGCAGTCACATCAGTTACATACACTGTTCCACTCAACCTTGTAAAACTACAGGTGTTGCAGATGTGGTTTTGAATACGACCTTTGTCTGTCTCTGCCATGATTGCTTTCACTTGCCTTTCATCTGTGTGTTTGTGTTTGGCTGTGTACGTCTGTCTCTGCCTGTTGTCACTAAGATACACTGCTATCCTTGGTAATAGGATCAGCTGGGTTATTAAGGGGTCAGACTAACTTCTCAGGTGCCAGTAGGCACTGTCCGATTCAACAGAACAGACACACACCTTATTGTTTGTCACCTACTTTCTTTATCTTTCTCTCTCTCTCTCTCACACACACACACACACATACACACAGTTTTTGCTATTGTTAATGCACAGGCATGGGATATATTAAGGGTGTGGATTGTCCATTACCTCTGGTTAACAGGCTGTATTTAAATGTGCAGGCTGAATGTTCATTACTAGGATAGGGTCTGCAGTTCAGTGACCTAGCTGTTGACAAGTTCATGTTGGTTTTCTCAGTCCTAACTTGATAACCTCTAAACATATGCGGCACTGGTTGACCCTGTGTTTGCCTAAGATAAAGGCATGCATGCGGGATTGTGAATTATATTTGTTTATTTGAGCCTGTGCCCATTTCATTTCAATCAGGGCTGTTCTGAGACAAAAATGATTCTCATGAAATATGTTCTTGCTCTCTGCACACCGTGCTGGAAGACATTGACATCATCTTGCACTTGCTCTTGTTGGTATTCAGTGCTCTTCCAGAACCTTTAGCCATATATCTTTGGAGGAGACACTTTTATGAGGTGTCGTGTCAGACACCCTTCCGACACAGTAACCCAGTAACAGGGGGCTCAATTAACCTACAGTACCTTCCCTTTCAGTTACCATGTGCTATGTCAAGGTGCCAAGTAAGTCCTAATAACGGATGAAAGTACCAATGTCTCCTTTAAGAAGCTGGCATGCGAATGGTACAGTGTCTATTGACCGGCTCTGTCTTTGTTTTTCGGCGTGCCGCCAGGGGCAATAAGCCAGGCTAACTGTCCTGTACAGTGCTGTACAACATGGCCCTGTGCAGCAAAGAGCAACAGATTCGGGCCACGCTCACATTACTCCACAAGCCAGGGAGATAAATCCCCAATCTACTGACCTAATAAGGTAAGCGTTTTTGGGTTAATATGGGCCTGAGGGGTTAGGTGGAGAGATGTTTAGCCTGTATTCTGTATTCCAGAGTCAAAGATCATCCCCCGGCTCCCAGTAAATCATTTAGGCCAGGACAGCAGTGAACTGGACAGTGGGGTCTAGGGTTTGGTGGTCAGGGAGGGATGATGGGAACGATAAAGCCTTATTGTGCCTTCTGGAGATGGAGAGCTCATTAGCTGGACTAGGTGCAGTGAGGTCTGTAATGTCACAAGCAAATTGCTGCATTGAATCAGCTGTCCTGCTCTCTCTCTATCTCTCTCTCACTCTCTCACACACACACTATCTCTCTCTGTATCTGTCTCTCTCACACACATACACACAAATCCATACAAATTATTTTGTTTGTCACACAATCATTTTGCCACTCACTTTATCATGTTTTGTCAGACACTCCTATCACTCTCAAGATCTCTATCACTCACACTTTTTCATGTAATGTCCATACATATTCTTTCTGTATTTCTCCATAGTACAAGCTCTATTCCTCTATCTCTCACACAAATGCACACAGAAGACTTTCACTCTGCCTTTCTGTGTTGGCTATTCTGTGTCTCCCTTCAGCAATATCATGTGCATGTGACGACTGATTTGAGAGCTGGGTCACTGCATTATCTTTTCTGTACCCTCACACACGCGCGCGCACACACACACACTTTTCTCTTTAGTTTCTGTTCCAGTCTCGTCCTCTACACTGAGCTCTCATCCTCTTACAGCACAATTTCACTTCCTCTCTCCTATCTCTCTCTCTCCCGCTCTTTTTCTCTCTTGTTCATTCACTCTGCCTATCCTTGGGGAAATGCGGGTCTGTCTGTCTGTAAGTATAACTCTGATACGGCCAGTTCCTCGCTTGCTGCAGTGCTGTCAAGACACGGCAGTCAGCACGGGTGCTTATTTACATCAGTGGCAGTAGGGGCCCCGGCACTGGAAGTGGCTGGGTGGCTGGCACTGCCCGGTGGTGTAATCTCCTTGCCCTCTCGCACGGCCACCGGGAGATCTGAGCGGATTATACTACTCTGGTAATTGAAGGACGGTAGCGCAATAAAGGCTGGGAGCTTCCCTGCAGTTCACAAGGCACCTGCCCTGGGGGCTAATAGCAACACGCGACCGTGGACTGTGGGATACAGCCAACTACACAACACCTTTCTGTGCTATACTAAACTATACTATACAACACAGACTGTATGTTCATTCAAACACTTCAAACTTCACTTCAAACACCAATCTATCTATCTAGACCTTTGAAGAAAAATGCTCTCCAAATTCTTGATCACAATGTCACCATGTCTCACTAACAGGGACGATTGAAATATTCTCATAACATGCAGTTGATGAGTAATTTTTTAACAACGACTGTTTCAGAGCAGTGAGGAAGAGTGGTTAATATCCCCTTTATCTCTTCACAAACATCTCATTTCCTGGCTCTAATTTTCTTAAAGGGTCATCTTTGGCAGGTTTAATAACATTTTTGTGAAATGATGATCCAAACACAGTCCAAACACTGTCCACTTCACAAGCAAGCTATTTATTTTTGCTGCCTTTTGGTCCTCAGACCTTCATTAGGTTATGTGAGGTGTGGTTATAGCAGTTCAACAGTATACTCTCCCTCTCTGTTTCTTTTTCTCTGTCTGTTTCTTTCTCCCTCCTTAATTTAGCCCCTCCCTCTCTTGTCCTCTCCTGTCTTTCTGGCTGAGGGATGTGGAGGTTAGTGGAGGAGGCAGGGCAAAGAGAACACAAGCTTGTTGGAGCTTGTTCTCTCCTGGCAGGGAAGAGAGACTACCTGGCAGTTTCGACATGGCTGTGAACTCACCTCGGGATTCACAGACCAAGGTGTTTTTTTTCTCTTTTTCTTGTCTTTCTTTTTTTTGCGACAGAATGAGGTCATAGGGGAAGCTGTGCCCTCGGCAAGGAGGAAGAGAAGAATGATTCCACTTAGATAACTCAATGCAAAATTTAACATCAGCTGAGTATGGGGCTTCTGTTTGTCTCCCACTCATGCTCCTTTCACCATCAGCACTGCCAGTCAAGGCAAGTCAGCTCCGGCCGAGCTCAATACGTCAGGCCCCGTTGGGCCTGTCGGTGAGAGATGGCTCATTTGGGAGCTGTTTCAGTGGATGTGTCAGGTCAGCGTTTGGATTGGTGTGAGGACACTCTCAGCACTCACCCAGGCCCTACCCACCCCCCACCATTACCCCTGTTCACCAGCCTGTTCACTCTCCAACCTGCCTCTTTGTGTACTTTTGGGTCCTGACCGACTGGCTGCATGGGTGGTGTAATTTGGGCTATGTGCTACAGGCCTTGCTCAACACAATGCTGACAGGTGCCATTCCTAAAAATGCAGAGACCCAGGAATTATTCATAATGGTGTTATTTATTCATGAGTCAATAGACTGGTGTTTATAAACACTTACAAACTCCTACTGAGAAGAGAAAGTTAAAGGGATGTCTTTGGATACAATCAAATTCAAATGTAATGTTTTTGCAGTCAGGAAAGTCACGTTTACTAACTTCTACATTCCAGCAGCTCTCAGTACATAATGTGGTCTTAGAGAAAGGCTTGGCTGCTGTGCTGCCCGAGGCCCTGTAATCAGTGAAAAACTAATTATGTCATCTGCATTCAGCATTTAGCCAATATGACAGGGATCTATCTGCCTGTCAGTCAAGGCAACACATGTTCTTTAAGAGAGACAGAATAGCCGCATTAGTCCACTGAATTTTTAAAAGCTCCCCGTAGTTTGAAAACATGTCACTGCTAACTAGACCAGCTGACATTTTTAATCTTTGTTATTTTGTTGTTAGTTGGAGTTTGGAGATGTTGTGGGATGCAGGGATGCTGGTCCTGTTGGAGCTCATCCAATCAATAAAATGCCTAAATTGCCTGTGGCTGTGTGTGACACCCATGTTTGGTTCACACACTATGCATAAGGAAGACACTCTGAAGTATCCATTTATTCTTGTTGAGTATTTCCTTGAATCTAATGGATTTCCCTGAGCATTCTTACTGTAGGCCTATGCTACACTGGAAAGACTCTATAATCTCTATTCTTCAAAGAGCTGAGAGATAAGAGTTTTGCAGGTCAAACTCCAGTCATATCGTTCTGCCCTGAGAGCTATCTCACCCTCATCCTGGTTAGGCCATACCCTAACCGACACGATGAGCTCATTTTGATCCTGCTCTCCTCCCTTGCTCTCCCGCTGAAAAGTAAACAGTCTGTTATTCTTTTCTCTTACTTGCTTTCCCCGTCTCCCCCTCTTCTCCTCCCTTAATCCCTGTGTTGATAAGAACGCACCTAACGTTCTCTCTTGGTATGCATTTGCTGGCCCAGAGCCAGCGCCTCCAAAGATAGCCTTGCGGATCCGCAGTTATGACGCGAGAGTGCAAACCTGCATATTTGAAATATTTCCCCACCGGCTTTTGACCTGAAGACATTCAGCGTGTGCTGCGAAGTGTTGCATTACCAATTAACGCACGCTGGATGAATGTCAGAGTGGCCATGAACTCTTGGAGTGGTTCTTTTCTCGGTGTGTATTTTCTCGTGACAGCTGTTTAGCGCACCCGGCACACGACTGACATTACTTTCAAGTCCGCATACGCCTTCTCTTGTGCCCTTCTCCGCATTTTGATAGGCATGCCTCTAATAGGAGTGAGGTGAAGCGACCTCGTGTGGTTGTTTGTGGTATAGCTGGAAATCGACTAATGGGTTGGGTTAATTGTTCACATAACCTCTCAACCAAAATCCTAGCTATTTTAAGTTGGAATTTAACCCTTCATACATAACCTGTAACAATTTGCCTCTATCTGAGGTATCCTTTTGAATAGGACAATTCATGTTGATATCATCTTCAAATAGTGAAACCTGTATTTTTTTACCTGTAACATTTGTATTACATATCTATATACCACTTTACCCAAATTACACCTCTCTCACCCACCAAGCTGCAAACCATCAGTATGCTGGAGCAAATTAAGGCTATTCAGTGATTGGCCCAGTGGACTCACAGGTTGATATACTATGTTAATGCACTACATTTTTATTTTTACATTTTTAAAAATACAGCAGATGTGAGCAGTGATGACTTCAGGATATTGTCTGTGTAAAAATGTTAATGCTATTAACAGTGTTAGACAATATTGTTGGTAGGTGGTCATAAAATGATTCTTCTTGGGTTTGGGCTCAGAGTTGCAATCACATTTGTGGTTGGACCATACCTCCACAGACTCGTCACCATGAAGAAGAAATGTATTTATGCAGATGTAAAAGACAGAGGGCATTCACACTATTTTATGATAGCTGAATTGAAACCAAAACAAATACAGAAAAATCACGTTGTGCTCTAATTCAAAGCTATTTGTCTCGACTGAAGTAGTTATATATATATATATATAGTAATCATAAAGTAAATATATTGTCAGAGTGAGTCAGGAAGTAACCTTTCTTTCTCTTATTCCCACTGTTCCCCCCCCCCCTCTTTTTCTTCATTCTCTCTCTCTCTTCATTTGCCAGGTTCTGTGGAGACTGCTGGTCTTCCTCGATCACAGAGCGAGACGACCACAGGCTTCAGTGGTTCCAGGCGCCACTGCCGGAGCCGTGACGAACAGAGGAGGCACACGATCACTAATGGAGTCGATTATGGGATGGTATGCCAACTCTCTCTCTCTCTCAGCCTCAAATATGCTCTTACATACACAACCATGCACACAAGCATACCCTCTCCTGGTCAAACCAGGAAATTCCAGAAAATCCTACTTATTAGAAACTCATTACATTTGCTGTTCGCAAGGGAGCCCGTTATGGTGGTGAGAAGCCATCAATCAGCCCCCTCCAATAGTTTCTCCATAGGCCGTGTGTGTGTGTTTGTGTGTACTTTATGGAATTAGAGTTTGTTCCCGGTCTGTTGAGCACAGCTAGTGAACCTAGTCTGCATGTGAGGTAAAGTTTGGACAGAGGAGGGTTTGGATTACAGCAGCGTGCCGCACAGGCTGCTCTCTGTGGTTGATTCAGCGCTGTGGCACCTCCCCACCCCCAGCACCCACCTCCCCCTTTTCAAAAACTCCCCTTTCAATCATTCCCTGCTTCAGTCCTCTCCCACCCCTCCCCACTCTCCTGTGAGCCCTCCCAATGCCCACTCCCCTTTTTGCCTAGCACTCGTTTCTCTCTCTTTCTGCCTGTCTCTTTCTCTCTCTCTCTCTCTCTTTCTCTTTCTCTCTCGCTTGCTCGCTCACACCCTCTCCCCCAAGCTTGTCTCTCCTGACATTTATTTTCTGCCGACCTTGCTTCCCTCACAGACGATCTCTCTGTATCTCTCCACTTTCCCTCCCTCCCTCTCTCCTTCTATCTTTCTCTCTCTCTCTCTCTATCTTGTTGTGGTCCTGTCCATCTCTGTCTCTGGCATCTCTGTGAGTAGACCTAGTGGGGCTCACTGTGCCCCCCCCCCTCCCCCCTCTCCCCTCTCCCCCTCCTCTTCCACCTCCTCCACCTCCTCCTTTGACCACGTCCTGTCCTCATGGTTATGAGCCGGGTCGGACCCAGGGGCCTGGAAGCAGGGGATTCGCTTGGTCCACCTGGCCCTGCCTGGACGGCTGTTTGGGCAGCCTACACCACCGTCTTCATCCCCCTGAGCTCCAGCCTGTACAGCAGCAAGGCTCTGCACTTTTTCCTCTGGGTGAGTGGAATGGAAACTTTGTGGAGAGAAGCCAAGAGTCATTGTGTTGTGTTTAAGAGAGAGAGAGAAAGAAAGAGAGAGAGATGGAGGGAGAGAGAGATTGCAAACAAGAGGTAGACTTAGGTAGAGGTTAGGCTGAGCAGAAATGGAGAGAACATGGTCGAGTCTGAAAAGAAAGAGATAGAGAGAGGGAGGACAGAGGAAAGAAAACTTGGTGCTGGGCATATCATTCAGACAGTTTGCCGCTTGTGGTTTGTGTACAGTTGATATGCTTAACTGATTTTCTCCAGTTTGATTATTAGAGGAGTGATTAGTGTACAGTTCATATGCTTAGCTGATTTTGTCCAGTTTGACTATTAGAGGAGTGATTAGACTCTCTTTGAATTCAAGCCATCTGTGTAACATTCCGGCTACTGTCAAGTTTTCTAGTGAATGATTTCCTTGAAGATTAAGCTAGATTCCTTAGACGGACTCAAGTATGACTTTGTGACTAACGGCGTTCTGCAATCTCTCTGCTAATTAAAGTGTGAAGTTGCCTGTCTGGTCATGTCACGTCACGTCACGTCAGTCATGTCTGTTCGGTGTCACTTTAACTGTGCCAGTGGCCCTGTCAATGAAGCATTCCCTTTAGGCTGTTGAGCTCTGTTTTCTGCCCCCAATCCCCCCCCCAGCCCTCCAAATACCCACCTCACTCCACCTCACCCCACACCACTGCCTGCCCCCTACGCTCTTTAGAAAGGGGATTTACCCTCGTTGTGGCCCACCACACAAACACACAGTCTGACACTGGGTCATGCTTCATTCCAGCCAACACAAAAGCCTGACTCCATCCCCCTCCTGCCTCTTTTTCTCATTCGCTCATTTCTCTCTCTCTCTCTCTCTCTGTCTGTCTCTCGTTCACTCTTTACATCTCTCTCATTCTCTGGCTCTCTCACACTTGTTGCTCCTCCTCTGTGCTTGCCTGCTGCCACTGAAGCAGAGCAGCCGCTCAAAGGGGCGTGGTGTGTTTAGTATGCACTGGGACAGGACGAGAGATGGTGCAGGTTCAGTCCCTGCTGCTTTCCGCAAATGCACTGAGCTCATTCACTTAACCAGCTAGCACTCTGGAAGCAACAGGGTGGTGTGTGTGTGTGTGTGTGAGAGAGAGAAAGAGGGTAAATATGTGTGTGTAAGAAGGTGATCAAAAATTTTCCCCCCATTCTTGCAGGCCTTGAAATGACCTTGCAAGTAACCTATATTTTAACCATGCCAAGAGAGAGCAACATTTGGTGTATCAACTCCAAATAAGTCAGCTCAGTTTGAAGCTCTCATGAGCAAGAAGAGATGGCTTGTCACTTCAGCAACAAGTGTTTTATTGCCAGGAGACGACGAAGAGACGCCATGGAGGCGTCTTTCAAGCCCAATATGGCTCTCAGTGGGCTGAGCTTCATTGAACAACACAATCCCTCCCATGGTTGTCAAGCCTCTTCTAGACAAAACACCCCTGGGCCAAATGGGCTTTCACTGGTATCCAATCTCAAGAATGTGGCCTTATGCAAATGAGGAGGAAATTAGGTCTCGTAGTCAGGCAGATATGGCTCAGTCCATTCTAGTGAGTTATTCCAGTCCAATGGATCCTAAGTTAGCGGCTCCAAACTAGAGGCTTCTTAGCATCAAAGGCACATCGCTAATGAGCAAAATGCTACAATGTAGAATTGCAATATTCTCTGACCTAATGTTGTCACGATACAGGGACACTAAGTAGTTATAAATGTTGAATTATTTAATATTATGATTTTTTATTCTAGTGCATATTATCTGGTCTGATATTTTTGTGTTTGATTATTGCTCAAGATATCACAAGACATAATTCTTCGCTTTATTCACAATAGAAATTAGAATTAAGTATCAAGACCAGATTTAATGCAACAAGGACTATTTTGGACAAATAGATTGCTGTATCGTAACATAATTCGAATTTAAATAATGTATGGTGGCTCAAATATAGTGAGAGTATCATATTTCAACTCTAGAATATAGCAGTTCCCACTCCAAATTGCTAAGTAACACAAATCAGAATTAAGTTGCGTGTTCCATGAAGTTGCAGTTTCAGAAGATTCCTTTTGAGATGAGTTGCTCCCAGTAGGGACACTGAACTCGTTTCATCTCTAGCAAAACTCTTGGAGTAAGCTACAAACATTCTGGGTGGCTTTGGCCTTACCATGTACTAGAAAAAAACATTGCTGATTCTGAAATGGCCCCAGTACTGCATGTGCCCCCACAAATGAATTAATTAACTGCAGGTGCTCTGCCTTTCTGGCTCAAACTTTATTGAGCCCCATACACTTCTCCAGTATGTAGCATGGTACGCAAGCAGCAGAGGAGGCCTACTAACCAAATGACCAGTACCTCATTAGGAGGTACAGGACTGGCTCAAAGGTTATTGAGCCCCATACACTACTCCTGTGCTTTCTGCAGAGATCAGTGTACGAGTAGTACATAGTAGGCATTTTCAGAAATGGCAGCTGTTTGTGTGTCCTGTTGTCCTCCACAGCTGAAGCAGATGAAGGAGTTGGAGCAGGAGAAGGACTCTCTGTTGGCGGGGCTGGAGGTGGTGGAACGTGCCCGCGAATGGTACCAGGCACAAATCCACAGCGTCACTGAGAGACAGAGACTCGTCGGCCAAAGCAACCTCTGCACGGTATGTGTCAGAGCTACACAGACTCTAGAGGGGGATGGGACTAGAGCTAACCAAAGCAGGTGACCTCATGTCCTTGTGACCAAACACTCACTCCCCTGTTGTTGTTTTCCCTCATTGGAGCTTGGATCAACATCAACTTCTCACTTCCAGTAGATTGCATCTATCTAACACATTGTCATTTTAACAAACCCCTTTAATTACTAATTGCTGGCCTAAGAAAATCTTTGGACCCAGAAATCTCATTTGAGAGCTTACATTGAAGTATGAGCTGATGGATAGTCTGGCAACATCAAGCTAATTATGTATACGCCTTAGTATGATAGTCAAGTCAGTTAGTTTCAAGTGCCTACAGAATACTTCAGTGACACTGGTGTTGTAATTGATGCTATTAATCAAATGTTCACTTTTATACATTTAGCAGATGCTTTTATCCAAAGTGACTTATATTTTGTCAATTATCAATTGTTCTGGGCCAGTCTCCCCTAGAGCAACTTAGGGTTAAGTGCCTTGCCCAAGGGCACAATGGTGGTAGCTGGGAATCGAACCCACAACTTTTAAGGCTACTAGAACGCTCGCCGGGTTCCTTAACCACTATGCTACCACCGCTGCGTTTTCACATGTCAACGTTCCTCTTGTTCACAAGTCAACAAATAGATAGACACTCAGGAACAGTCTCCAACCTTTTTTCCTCAGAACAAAATCATTGTGGTCGAGAGCATTACTCACAGACTCAAGTTGGTTACTGCTTTTCTAAATGATTACCACATCAACCTGGCATGGTTTCATTAAATGAAGACACAACTGTGAGATATGTAGCAAATTATTCACAGATAACAATTCCTCCGGCAAGAAATAGATTTCCTCTAGCTGAATGGTTGCCAAGTAACTCACAAGTGCAGTCACTTTCCTACAGTGCAATATTGTGGGTTTTACAATGGCATGGAGCACGATTCAACCAATCATAATCAGGGAACAGAACTCTGTTTTAGAATACTATTTTACAGCTGTGTTGATGACAGTACTGGTAGCTCCTGAGTTTACTGTTGGAGACCCCCTTCTCTAGAACTTCCTCTCTGGTTTGTTTCATTATTTGCATTAATTACATGGTATCCATAAACAAAGGTAGCATAGGTGAAGCAATGTTAATGTGTGATGTTTAAGGAAGACGTGAAAAGGTGTGGCAGTTGTCATTACTATGATGCTAAGGTGATTCTAAGGCTTTTTCTTCTTTATAGGATTTCTTGACAGAATCCAGTCAAAGTCGAATGAATGTTCTCCTACCTAAGCTACAGGAAGTCAACCGCTGCCTTAATGACCTCCTATCCTGCTCCGGAATGGTGAGTTCAATAATCCGTCCCGCTCATCACACATATCTGGAACAAGTCTTTACATGTGCATATACAGCTATTATGATCTTGGTCTCCAGCATCCTCAGTTACCATTACCTCCATTGCGCCTGTGACCTATGAATGTTAGTTAGCATTAGCAGCTGACAACAACACCATACCCAATAGAGTTGATGGTGTCTGTAGTCCAGATACATGATACATGACAACGAGCCATAGCTATTACAGTGGTATTGCCGTGTTAGATTTGTATTCCACCTCTTTGAGTGGGTGAATGTTAAATGCAGAAAGCAGCAACATCAAGAATATCTGTCCAAATATTGCCCTCTAAAAGAGGAAAATGGAAAACATTCTATAATCACATAAATAAAAAGTTCATCAACAAAGCTGGCCTTTACTCAGTGGCTGACTGTACTGTTATATTTGAGAACAGCTGGTAACTATTCATCTTTTCTCTGTCTACCTACAATCCTATCCTGCCTATGCACCCCCTGCCCCTCACCCCTTTTGTGTTGTCTTCCCCAGCAGCAGTCCTTCTCCCCCAGTGCACAGCCCCCCACCATCTCTCCCAGCACCCAGTCGTCTGTCACGGCCGCCCCACAGGCCATCCAGAGACTGAAGGACCAGAACCGGCTTCTTACACAGGTACATTCTCCTAAGGAGCTAAACAAGCGGTCTCTTCATATCTATGGCATTGTTGCAGAATAGTTGATTTGCTATATTTGAAAGTGTGATGATCATCAAAAGTTAAGAACTTGAAAACACTTTTTGCATGTCAAATATTTCCCAACAAACTTTTATTACAGGACTGGGTTATGTCCCTAAGTGAATACATTGACAGCTTCCTTTCTACTTACCTCACCTCTTCACTCAACGTCTCTTCTCCTCTACCCTCTCCACTGATTTGTGTCTGTGTGTTACCTGTGTTGTACCCAGGAGGTCACTGAGAAGAGTGAGCGCATCACCCAGCTGGAGCAGGAGAAGTCTGCCCTCATCAAGCAGCTCTTTGAGGCCCGTGCCAGAAGCACCCACGACAGCAGCACCCTAGACTCCACCTTCATCTGAGATCCCCAACCATTCAACCACAGCCACAGCCATACAAACACATGACCACAGTCATCCATCAAGCGCAGGCATGCTTTGGGCAGAGACAGTTAGCGACAACACGGTTAAAGAAAACCACTAAGAGTGGTTCGGACCTGGATTTTATCAGTATTCAACCACTTCATGCAAGACTGTATGCTACCCTGGATTTACCTGAACTATGTGATTTGATTCTGCATCATAATGTGACACTTTGATCAAACAATTCTAGCTCAAACGTAGCACGCTAGCTAGATTTGATGTGATTTGATTCTCCATCATTAATGTCAGAAAACTTTGATAATCACCGCGTATCACGCTACACTAATAATAAAGTCTTAAGGACAGATGCTAATGACATACAGAACCTAAGGACAGATGGCTAATCGACATTATGAACCTAAGATGGCTTCATCAGCATACCAAGTTGACAAGAAGCCCACAGCTTTTACCCTTTTCCACCAACCATAAGGGTTTTTGAAACCTTTCGTTAGCTTTGAACTCTTTCTAATGATTTTATTCCTGCTAACTAGACTCCAAAAGACATTGCAGTAGTAGACATGGTATATTTTACCATAATGATACTCCTGGGAAGAGATCTGGTGGTGGATGAAGATTTCTTGGGCAATCAGTCCATTCAGCTTGTGAGTTGTGTTTTGAGTGTGCAGGTTTTACAAGACCAGTTGTAAGCAAGTAGTGGATGTGTTCAATGTGTTGCAGTGAGAGATTTTGGACAACAGGTGTACTGATGATGCAGACATGGAAGTGTAACAGAGCAAGGTTCAAATATTTTTGAAGAACCATAGAGGTTATACATCAATGATTATTTAATCCTACCAAATTCATTATTGGCTGCTTGTTGCATCGATAGAAGATATTTTTGATCAAATTTACCACCTTACATTATATGACAGACATAAATACCCATACTCCTTTATACATTTAAGTTCAACTAGATCCTAACATGCCAAGGACGTATAGCTGGACCAAGGGAAGGAGAAGAGGTTGCTTGAGGAGGGGACTTGGAAGGAGTTGAAATGGAGCTCACTGAATGTATTCTGACTGCTTTGGCAAGAGAAAGGAACAGAGTCAGTCCTTGGATGGATGGAGCACAGATCATTAATAATGCATAAGAACAAAGTTGCAAAGATTTACTCACAATACTAAGACATTTGCACACTGACCATGAAGTAATTTAATTGTGTGTACACACAGAAAGAAATGGTTAGAACCAATATAAATCAATTCCTATTCCAATTCCTGTCGCTATGGCACTGATAAAATGTTAATCCAGGGATTAACAGGCAAGATGTATGGTTTCATGTTGCATTTTAGCTGCTATCAGTAACAACTCCCTTTAGAAATAGTTTATGATTAAGCTCTGATTACCCATTCCTGCTGTTGGTGGTCCTAGAGCTTTTCTCTTCTATAGATGCTGCTGTGGTGTCCTCACACACCATTTATCCCCCTCGCCTCTATGCCTTTTCTTCCCTCTCTTATTTTTCAGTCTCTTCAGACTGTATCTCCTCTTATTTTTTTCTTTCTTTATTATTCTTTATTAGCATATAGAAATGACACTGTACAGTGCATATAGACAAAGCACCAACAAGATTAGCTACTTTTTCTCTGTCTTTCCTCTGTTATCTCTCTCTACCTTTTCCCTCCATCCCTGTTTTGCCCCTTAATCACTGACTGGTGTAGGATGTTCCTGTTTGTGCCATTTTTCCTCTTGACTTTTCATGTTGAACACTCATTTACCTGTTCTCTCAAGCCTGCAAATAAAAATTAAGTGTGTTCTTGTGTACAGTAGAGCACATTTAATTATTTCATTTTATCTTAACACTTTCTAGCATGATCATCAGCATGACATATTCATGGGCAGCCGCAGCCCTTAGAGTTTGGTATTGAAGGTGTTACAGCTTACTGTTGTTGTGCCTTTGAACAAGACCTTATAGACATCAACCACCATAACGCAGTACACATACAATTGATACTACAGGAGTATATGTGTACTGCGTGTGTGTGTGTATTCTTATAATGGTGCTGTATGTAGTTTTTGGTTAGCTAGGCTAGCGCCGTCTTGTGATTCCGCTTCAATTTAGCTCCGCAGCGGCGTCAAGGAGCCAGCCGTAGGCTTCGATTCGCTCCGTCTCCGAGCTGGGACCGGCCAATCGGCGAACAGAGGGATGGCTGAAAGCCATAACGTTGAATTTGAACGATGCGTTCCAACGCGCAACATACGTCACGACCAAACAGTAGCAACTGGTTGAGGCAGAAAGTGTCTTCCCACCGTGGAACGAACGTATAGCAATTCCTAGGTTTCAGATGCTTTCCACAAAGTAAAATGGTTCGTGAAAGCGGCTGGTACATCAGGCTAGTTTTTGGTGACAAACAATAAAAATGCTTCTTTGTTGTGCAATTCCAAAGGCGCTTGTAAAACTAATAGCTTGTCTTACTTGCACAAACCCTGCATGTTTCAGTACAAAAAATGCAGGGTAAAATGTGGTTCCAAAATAGCTTTCACTTTTTAGAGGGAGGAGAGGTATTTCTGTTTCTCAGATACAGCTAAATGCTAAACTGTTTTGTGTACACTTGTGTAGTGGGAGACTGAAAGAACAGGGCACATCACCTTCATAGGAACAAATTAATGTGTTGAATATAATATATTTGTTTTTACCAATTGTTTGAATGAAGGTTTACAAACACCTGACCTTTTTGGATAAATGTGACTTGGTCACAAACATATAGACAGTAAGTAGTCACATACATTATTGAAGTTATACAGTAATGGCTTATCTGGCCTTAGTTATTGTAACACCCCAACTGAAAATAATACTTTGGAAAATAATGCTTTGGAAATTATGATCTTGGGGAAAATGAACTTTGGAGTTGTGAGAGTTTCTAGAGATGTGTGTTCCATTGTTTTCATTTTTTATATGTATGACTAGGAGGGACTGAAAGTAGTCGGAGGTAGTTGACTGATCAAGTTTGATTTTATGGATTTTCTATGAATTTGTACTCACACATCACCTTCATGTTTTATGTAAACAGGTCAGTGTGTGGTGTGGATGTGTGTGTGTGTGTGTGTGTGGATGTTTGTGTCAGAGAAACAGAAACAACACTGTTTTGTTGCTTACATAGAGAGTTACATGAAAGAATCTTCCTCTTTCCTCCTCCTTTCTCTTGTAAAAAATATTTTGCTTGCTTCTTGAGTGTAAATAACATTAAAATGTTGTATAGCAATAAGAAACTCCATCATTGCACTGCATTTGTACCTCTCTGAGACTGAAGCTATAGTGGAAATAATCTTTCGTTTCACATTTTCTCTTGAACTGCATATTTAAGGAGGGTATTTATGGATCAGTTTTACTGTGAACTAAAACAGTAAAACAAAATCAATAAAGCCAAAGGCAAACAACTTGCCATACCAGACGCATGTCAGTGAAAGTTACACAGCTATTCCAGTAGGGGTTCTTGGCTAATGTAGAAACCCAACCAAGATTTCTGACATAGATAAAATTAGATATGACCTCATTCACTGATCAAACTAATCACATTAAAGATTTTAAGTAGTTTAATTTAGCCTAGTTCAATTATTGAATTGTTAAGGTCAATTCAAATGTGATTTGACACATCACTGATTCCTTTAGGCACTGAATTTCATTGGGCATGACTCAGCGTTTTTCATGAGTCCACTGTCATTACTGTCCAGTTCCATCTGACCTGTCCGATTCCAGTTAATTTGCTCTGATCAGATCATAATGGTTAAAAAACGATATAATAAGGTCATGCTCTTCCATCCTCTCCCTCTCCTTTTCTAATCCTTTATCCCCCCACCCTTCTGTCTTTCATCCCTTGCCTCCTCTCTCACCCCTGCTCTCTGTCTTTATTTCTGTTCCACACCTCCCCCTCTGGGAACTGGGAAGTCAAAATTATGAGCAGAAAATGTTTCTATTGCATGTTGTCTGTGCCAAGTTATTAAAGCATGTAATTTTTCTGAATGAAAACAGGCCAAACCAAACCAAAATAAGATGATGATGTGCCAAAGCCCTAGAAAATGTTGGAGCTTTTCAGTGCAGAACTCCCATTTTGAAACAGAAGAGCAGGCTAAACAGCTAAATAATCTTGGAAACATCTCTTTTTACATTTATGTACTGACCACAAGTGCAGAGACAAAATTTCTCCTTAGTAATAAAGTCTTAGTAATAAAGCATAAATTATCATAGGTCAGATCATTCTGAATGTGTACACATGAGCTGTTTGAGGACAGTGCAACAGCATTCAGGCCAGTAATCAAAGCTTCCAGACTCACTCTTTCCCTGACAATATATACACAGCCCAATAACAGCCTATGCTTCGCACTATGCATGGTACTATGAATGAAAAAAATATTGTGCAGACAAAAGAATGAATAGTAAATTGCATGAAACACTCCAGGTGTGCAGATACTGTCTATTGTAAAAATGTGCCTGATGCTTTTAACTTTAAAACTTTGGGAGAGAAAACATGTCTGAGCTGTTGATGTTGGATCTCTTGGTCACATGACAGTGTCATATGGGGGTGAAGCATGGCCTCAGACTCTGGTGTTGAATGTATCACTCCTCTGTGAATCTCTCCTTATATGGGTAGAAAGAGGTTGGTGTTAGCAGGAGCTGCACAAGACATTTGCTATCATTTGCTTTGCTACAAGCTATCAGACATTTGAAATAAAACACAAAACAATGGAGATCAGTTTGGGTTTGGGGCAGTATGTTGAATGCATACTTCAGTGCAGAGAAATGCTGCTAGGCCTTCAACTTACTCATGGACATCTCCCTCCACCCATTTTAAGTGTATATGCCAAAACGGTATACCCAAATTAAAAGTTGCACAGTACCTGCATAATTTGTGACATAAAGATGTGCTTATAATCATTCACTCAGGTCAGCACTCAATTTTTTGGTTTACAAGCAGAGGTTAGAACAGAGGTTTTGTTTTTCATCCAACTCCTGTATGTATAAACTTAGTAAGGTGCATACCAATTGACTAGTATGTATGATACTAGGATTTGATGTTAAAAATGTATACATTTAAATGCTTGATTTTAAAAAGGACCACTGACATTGAGCAGGCTTTAGGAATTAAATACATCTCACTGGGCATAGGAATCATGGTCTACTGTGTCATGTCAAATGCTTCATTTTGTAATTTTCATTTTTTTTTTGTAATTTTGGATAAGTTTATCTAATTAAGTCTAATTATATGCTTCTCATTACATTAGAACAGTGAAAACTAGTGAGTGATCCATCATAGGAAATTTACAGCGCTTTGGTATGGCTAAACTACACCTGTTATGTATAACTAGTTAACGACTGGGCAGTTTTTTGGTGATAAATGTTTTTGTTTTTTGCCTTTCTCCTCACACACAGTAGTTAAATGGAGAGTGTGTTCAGTGACTCCCTGAGTACCCTTTTCAGGCTCATGCAGGTGGATGACACTGAAAGGTCAACACGGTGTGACAAGGGTCAAAGAGATCACAAATCTGGACAGGTCAGATTTATACAAACACAGACAGAATGTTCGGAGGCAGCTCAAAACCTTTTGTTTTTTCGTCTACCAATAACAGCCACAAAAAAAGGATGAGCAACAATAACACTGTATCCTCATGTAAGTAATTACAAGTTGTTGCACTGAATCAAAAAAATGAACTGCTTGACTATTGCATCAGTTGTTTACGTCGAAATTTCCAACATGCACCATTGCATCATTGCCAATCGTGTAAATGACAATGCCTTACCACTATGTTCCCAACAAAAACTCGGTTTGGCCTAGAAAACCACATGTACACAAAAAATGTAAGAGATGGTTGAAAATACTGTATTGCAATAAATATGTGTGAATCGTATATTTTTCATCTTGTAAATAAAGGGAGAATTTAATGTAATTAGGTATTATTAATTGGGTAATGACTGCCTTTGAAACGTCAGTGGGAAACCCACCCACTGTAGTGGTTTGTGATTGGATGGAGTCTGCATCCCCATGGTGTTGGTTCAGCTGGGGTCCTTCTCTGTACCTCACATTGAGCTTGGTTGGGGGTTCATGTCATACTTCGCCCTACATGTACATTGAACATACAAGGTCAGTGCATTGCTAACAAAAGTGACAGACTCTTTTTTGAAACAGACTGTCGAGACAGAGGAGAGTAAGTCACCAGAAAGGAAAGGTACGTTGACTTTCAGAGCACATCAGAGCTTTGCACTATCCAAGGAGTCAACTGTATGTCTAAAAATGCTATTTTCAATTTCAAGCCTTTTACGTGGAGTATTTTTGTTTGGTGGCAGTGGTGATCATCATAATCTTGATTTACTTACTATACTTTCTTTATCAAGAGACATCTGCCTTTGGCTGTGATGGCTATGAAGGCTGTCTACATCAACTCATCTGTGATCATCCAAATCCAAATGCTGACCAACACCACCTCAGCTCAACAGACAGTCTTTGAAAGCTGTAAGGACATGCCTGCTGGCTTCCTGTTCTACCTCTGCCTGCAGTTCATCAACCTGTTCCTGGGCATTCCGGCCAACATCATGGTCCTCTGGCTCATCCACAAGAACAAAGGTGACTCGTCGACATCAGACATCTTCATCTTGCACCTGGCCATCCTGGACATTTTGTTCTGCCTGATGCCCCCCCTTGAGCTGGTCAACCTTATGTACCTGGCCACAGGTAACATCTGGTCCACGCTGAGCTTCTTTTATGGTGTGAAAGACTGCTCACTGCTCTTTCTTTCATGCATCTGTCTGGACCGTTACATGGCCGTGCGCCATCCCATTGTCTTTGCCGAACTCAAGGACCGCTGGCACCGCAAGGTCTGTGCCCTTGCCATGTGGGCCCTGACGCTGGCCTACGCTGTGACTCGCTGCGTGGACACTGTGCCCAACTTCGAGAAGACCTTCATTGTTATGATCCTGGCCGCCTTCGCCTTCATGGTCTTCTGCAACATCTCTATTCTCTGGGCCTTGAGACAATCGGGCCCCGGCCGTGATGAGATGCACCCAGTCAAGAAGAGGGCCTTCAAAATGGTGCTCATCATCCTGGCCATCATTGTCTTCAACTACCTGCCGCCTGTCGCCCTCTTCCCTTTCAAGCAGTACTTTGTGCCAGAAGTTTTCCGCTGTTACATCCATTACTTTGCCTTTGGCTTTATGGACATAAGCAGTAGCATCCAGCCCATGCTCTACCTCTCCAAGGTACCTCTCAGTGTCTCACTGTGTGGAAAGTGCATACACCCTTGCTGCAGAAGCAAGGCTGCACAGGAGGTGAGCACTTAAAATATATATATATTGAGTAAGTGGGATGACATATTTTTATTTGTACTTTCTTTGCACTAGGTTTACACTTATTTATTTCAAAACATATAATATGAGAACATTTAGTCAGTATCTCTCTGTCACACTCTGCACAAGATTGTTTTATTATTTCTGTCATATAGTTGCGTTCTAAATGGAGAAGAAAAGTTCACTTACATAATTTTATCTCTGTTTTATATTATACTTAATGGATTTAGTTAATATCATTCTATATTTTCATTTCAAGTACATTTCAATGCATTAAAACACTTATCTGTCTTGCTTAAACTATTTAATTCCTGCACATGGTTAAAATGCACTTATCTCACATCTACAGCAGAATTCCCTAAATGCAACTTGTAGCTGGATAAATGACTGGATGATCAACATTCATATTTAAGATTTAAAACTTGTTAATGCAATATATGAATTTTAACACTATATTATACATTATTTTAGTATCATACATTTATAGACATGCTTATTCAGTACAAGAGAGTAACAAGATAATAAAGACAAGATTATGAGGTAATAACTATGATCCAGTTTCCATGCATTAAGTCTAGTCTTTCAAAATGAAAATGGACAATTGCATTTGACATAAGCTCATACTCAGGACTTGGCTTTAACCTATCTACAGGAAACTGACCCTATTCTAATTATTTTATTAATAAAATAATATAAAGTGAAATAAGTGCAGTTCATTTATATATTCACAAATGGAAACATATCACCACTCCAAACAAAATGATCATGTCAATAAAATCTTGATCTTATTGTGTGTTGTTCTTGGGTGTTGTCATGTTACAACTAATTTGACTGGGTTTTCACTTGTATAATTGAAAAAAAGAAAAACAAAACAAAACAATAAAATCTTTTTAAGTGCTAAGTGTTTATTACTGGTTCTGATCTAGTAGACAACTCCTACATTCACACTAACCATCCTAAGCATTACAGTGTTACAGATTAAGTAGACTAATCAAAGCTGTGTAGAACAATTCTGACAGATCTACACAACTAAGAGAAGCACAAATTTATGTGAGCTGTTGTCTCCTTCTTTGCAAAATATCCAACCAACCCAAACTTAGATATAACTTAGACAGACAAATATCTGGTACAGACTGACACTTTGAGGTCTCTCAGTGTCTTGTGTAAGCTTGTAAGCTTTCAGTTGCCTTCTGCATTGAAATGTTGTAATCTACTTTATAGAATTGCCTAAAAGGAACCCATAGCCATATTGTCATGTTACTTAACATACTTTTAAGGTCAGTTTCACTTGATTATTTAACCTGATGCAGATGGCTCAGAGCTCTGTAATACTCAGTTGTTCTTATGTTAATGAAGCCATACCCATTATGTGTTTTTAACATTAACTTATTATCAGAACACTGCAGCGTAGAAGCATGAGTTTAATATACTGTAACTTCAACAGAATTTCAGTCTCACATATGTGACAAGAAGGTGAAGAGAGGAGAAGACATTATTTTCAGATGTGAGGCAAACACAGACCAATTGGAAGTCACGTGGGAGAAGAATGGACAGAGGCTATATAATAGTGACCGGATCAGCACTGGCAGGAATGGGAAGGACTTGAGTCTCACAATTCACAATGCAAAGGAAGAGGATGAAGGGAGGTACACAATAAAGCTGAGAAATGAAGAAGGCAGCATCTCAGAGTTCGCTTCAGTCTCTCTAGTCCGTATGTAACAAAATTTGACATCACAGCATCATCAGTTAAAGTAACAGACTGAACACATAGCCCAGTGCTGTTGGTAGGAACAAGAATGAGAAAATTTGGTTGAGAATGAGAAAAGTTAGGGGGCCTAATAAGAGTCATTGAGACAGCCCAGTAACAGCATGGAAAATCAACAGCAGATTTGGCATCCCTTAAGTTATAAACAAACAAATGGTGTCATAAACAAACAAACTAACAAACGCCCCCAAGGTGTGTTGGCCCACTGGGAAAATGTGCCATATGCCAGACATCTCTAGGTCCATTCCTTTCACTTATTATTGAGTTATGTGTGACACTGGCAGCACATCAGGAGCCTATGGATTAACCCTTTTTGTGCTGGAAATGGAAAAGCCCAAAAGAATACAAATGTGTATATGGCGCCACCTGGCTAGTCATTATAGCCATGACCTTATCTGGTCTTTTCGCATGGGTTGTGAACGCTCTTTTGTAATGGGCGACCTCGCTACAAGCCTGGTGTGGTCAGTGAAAGAAGCAGCAGCTGAATTTCCCTCTGGTTTCGCGTGAGTGGGGTTCTTGTATGACATACAATAATTAAGAAATGAACGATGATCGTTAGGCTATAGTAGGCTTATTTCAAAATGAGACGGCACTGATTCAGCACTTTTAAAATGATTATAGTGTATTCGATTTCTTGAAGCGATGAGTGAATTTGCGCAATTAATAGGCTGATTTGCCAAACAGTTCTGAAGACTCGTAAATAGTGCCTTTAACAGCATTGGCTTTGAAATTAGCAAGTGACGCTGAGACTTTCAGACAGAGAAAATCAGTCATCATACATGGATTGTCGAAGGTAATTTTGTGCCTTAAAGCACCCTTGTCAATCTCGAATTTCGGATAGGTCTATTCCCCATGAATATAACATGCTAAAAGACAGTTGAACCTTCTTCTTGCAGCTTTGTTTGACTGTGTTTCCCAGTTGAATTCCCTGACGGCCTGTAGTCTAAATGACAGCCCTGTGTTTACTCGATTCGTACTTTTCACTTTCGTTTTCCCGGCATTGTCAGGTAACAGTTCGAACTCCTATCCAAACAGAGCGTACATGAAAGTGTGTGGTCTCCCTTAATTTATTAGGTTGGTTACGAGGGTGAAAGTGTTGTCTCCTGAATGACAGGATACAAGAACAGATGTCAGTAAATTGTGGGTGGTATGGATTCAGCACAACACAAGACATGCCTTAAACAATACGATTTGGTTGACCAGTGATATTTTCTGCCTTGTTTCAGTGTCTGTCATGGGACCCTCTCTTCCAAAACCAGGTAGGTTATATTACCATAGAGGAAAACAATACATTTTGTAAGCTAGACTACATTTTACATCAACATACTATGCATTTTATGGAGTCTATAGCTATTCCCCACTATATAAAAGCCTATTTGTAAGATTTGTAAAATATTGTTTTGGGCTATCAAATGAAAAAATGGATTGTTGTTGACATTAGCAGTCAGATGCACTTTATTTACCAGTATTTAGGCATATTCTCTATGTGATCTTTTACTTAACATACTTTTAAGGTCAGTTTCACTTGATTATTTAACCTGATGCAGATGGCTCAGAGCTCTGTAATACTCAGTTGTTCTTATGTTAATGAAGTCATACCCATTATGTGTTTTTAACATTAACTTATTATCAGAACACTGCAGCGTAGAAGCATGAGTTTAATATACTGTGACTTCAACAGAATTTCAGTCTCACATATGTGACAAGAAGGTGAAGAGAGGAGAAGACATTATTTTCAGATGTGAGGCAAACACAGACCAATTGGAAGTCACGTGGGAGAAGAATGGACAGAGGCTATATAATAGTGACCGGATCAGCACTGGCAGGAATGGGAAGGACTTGAGTCTCACAATTCACAATGCAAAGGAAGAGGATGAAGGGAGGTACACAATAAAGCTGAGAAATGAAGAAGGCAGCATCTCAGAGTTCGCTTCAGTCTCTCTAGTCCGTATGTAACAAAATTTGACATCACAGCATCATCAGTTAAAGTAACAGACTGAACACATAGCCCAGTGCTGTTGGTAGGAACAAGAATGAGAAAATTTGGTAGCCTACAGTGTAGACAAATGGCAAAATAGCCGTCAAAACTAACTGATGAGGGCAAGTAAACGTTTTAGTTTTCTGTGCCTAGTTCAGTTTGAGCTTAGTTTAGGGTTTGCAAATTCAATCTGAGTTGTACCAAAGTCTCTCATTCTATTTCCTACTGCTAACACCTCGAACAACAGGGCTATGAGTTGACAGACTCTGGACAATCCCTTTAATTAGACAGTTGCTGGTGTGTTTGTGGCATTTTTTTGTGTTTTTGTTTTTTCAGAATTTGACAAAGATTGGAGGATTCTTGATTGGCGGTAAGCCTGCTGCCTACTATCTATGCAGACCTTTGCAAAATAAAACAAACATATTCTGTACATAGATGTTCAGCTTATTGTGTTTACCCCTGATTAAAGACCATTGTTATCATAAGTATAAGGTTGTATACTTTTAGCATACTAAGCACATAACAGAAAAATTTAAGATTTTAACTGATGTGAGTGTTCCTTGGCACTGTATAATTAATGGACAAACGGCAATGTCTTTCTCCTAATTTTTTTTGTACTGTATGATCAAATTATATTGATGAATTTGTAAACTTGTCTTTTGATAGAAAGAATATGTCAATAAAGAAAAGTCTTCAGGAGTATAAACTCAGAGGGCAAGGACCCAAACACCTGCGTTTCCTACTGCATGGCCCAGTGGGAGCTGGGAAATCCAGCATCATCAACTCCATTAACAGCATCTTCCAGGGTCAAGTCAGAGTTGGGGCATTGGCCTCTGTTTTCGATAGCACTTTCTGCAACACTTTCACTAAAAGTGTGAGTGCCTACTAACTAAAAGTCATCTTGAGCTTATACAAGAGTTTGAGTCCATGACATATGGCTATAACATCACCTCATAAGGTGTATGAAGCTGCTGAGACTACAATGTAATATATGGTTTTCTTGGTCTTGTCATTTCAGTACAAAGCCTGGCAAATCAAAGACAAGCAGATGGGACCTCTGCCATTTGTCTTTAATGACACCATGGGTCTGCAGCCAGGAGACCTGGGGCTACACACTGATGATGTTATCAGCATATTAGAGGGACATGTTATAGAGAATTACAAGGTAGGAATAAAAGACCCGTTTCTACAACAGATTTACGCAGGTAGAAAACGTAACTTTCATCAAAATAACTTTATTAATCAGTTGCCATGATTTCAAATAAATTATTCAGTTAATATTCATTGTATATTAGTACTCAATTTTCCATTCTGCTTTGTTCAGTTTAAACCAACATCCCCACTGTCCAAAGATGATCCAACCTACAACAGCAGCCCTAGTCTGGATGATAAGGTTCACTGCCTGGTAGGTGTGCTGTCGGCAGAGCGCATCTCTCTGATGGAAGAAAATAATGACCAGATTAATAAGATGCGAGAAGTCAGAGAGCATGCCAGCGAGTTGGGTAAGTATATGGCCTTTTGTCAGTAAATGGGAGACTAGGGGAGACACAACTCTAATTTTTGTATGTATGCAAGTATGATGTCTTTTCATCTGAAACTATGTAAAAAAGATATTTAGCCTATATAAGTTAAATAACTTTCTCAAAGGGAAGAAACACCCCAAACTCATTTGATGTTGTTGGTTCCTGGACTCCCTATTTAAAAAGAATTTCAGTATTACTGGATGTGGATATCACATGGTGCTAGTGCTACCCTGGGGTCCACTACATGAGCCCCAGGGACCCCAACAATATGCCACCTTGTACCTCCACTCAATTGTTTTTTGCTTTAGCTTTGGTTTCCCCAACTAGATTTTCTAGCAACCAATCAGCAACCAGAATTTGAATAAAGTTGTCCACCCACTGCAAAGTAAACATATGCTTCTCTTTGGAGCGCTCACGGTCGGGCAGACATCGAGTTGGGTATCCGGGGCTGGAGAGCAGAGCGTAGGTCGTGGGCAGGCTGCAAGTCGGATGCTGGGACTAGAGATCAGAATGTAGGTCGGTGCAGTCTGGGTTCGTCACGGGTAGGCGATCATGCAGAGAAACGGAGACATAAACGGCAGGAAACAGGCTGGAACAGAGACGGAGAACAGGTATGGGAGTTAGGATCTGGGTGCTTGCCGGCAGCTGTGAAGCGTTCAAGTTTGCGGATATTCTGACAAGGGGCGACTGAAACAGAGGGGAATAAATACTAGCAGGCATTAGGGAGAATGAGACACAGCTGGGGAGACAATAAGGGAACAGCCAGTGAGAAGCAGGTGAACCTAATAAAGTAAACTAGCGGATAACGAGGAAGTGGATGAACGTAATTGAAATTAGTTATGCTCGTTGCCAAGTTAGCAGCAGAGACAGGAGGAAACAGGAGAAAACAGAGACAGAGAGAGCAGGGTAGTGACAGGACCCCCCCCCCCTGTCACTGGTGGACGTGCTGCGTGTGTTCAGACAGGTCTTTGGAGAAAATCAAGATGTCATCAAATATGTCAATAAACAAAGACGAACCAGTTTAGCATGTCACGCAGCACGTCGTTGACCAGAGCCTGGATCACCGCCGGGGTCTTGGTGAGCCCAAACGGCATCACCAGGTACTCACAGTATCCGGTTGGGGTGTTGAATGCTGTCTTCCACTCGTCGCCCTCCCGGATGCGCACCAGATGGTAGGCTTTGTGGAGATCCAACTTGGTGAATACCGTGGCCCCCTGAAGCAGCTTGAAGGCAGAGGCGAGCAGAGGAAGGGGTAACGATTCTTCACCGCTATGTCGTTCAGCCCCCGGTAATCAGTGCAGGGCTCGCAGAGAGCCATCCTTTTTCCAGATGAAGAAGAACCCGTCTCCAGCGGGAGAAGAGGACGGACGAATGATGCCAGCAGCCAGTGACTGGAAGATGTATTCCTCCATGGATAGTCTTTCTGGAGCCGATAGGGAGTAGAGTTGGCCCCTGGGAGGAGCAGTGCCAGGGAGCAGGTCGATATCGCCGGTGAGGGGGTAGGGGCGTTGTCTTGTTGAAGACCTCCCGTAGGTTGTGATAGCAACTGGGGACATTGGACAGGTCCGGAGCTGGGCTCAGGGTTCAGAGCAGGCAGGTGATGGAGTGGTGAGCAGGCAGGTTTGGTGACAGTCCGGTCCGCACTCCAGGGTGGTCGGGGGCTCATAGGACACCAGCTCATCCTTCATGTAATCGGCCAGGCTATGCTAAAAGGCATCCACTAACGCCTCCATGTTCCATGAGCTCCGGCGGGCCAGAGTGCGTAAATCAATGGAGTAATCCGCAATCGATCTTCGACCCTGCTGGATGCTTGGGCCCGGGAGGCTTCGGTAAAGGACGACTCGGTGTCGAACACCTTCAGCATCTCCTGGGCGAACAGTTCAAATGACGAACACGCCGGGGTCTGGTGCTCATACTCCGCTGTGCCCCACAACCTCGCCCGGCCCGTCAGGTGGGTAATAGCGTAGGCCACCTTGGCCGGATCTGTAGCGAAGGTCTGTGGTTGCAGGGCGAAGAGCAGTCTGCAGTTGGTCAGGAATGGCCGAACTTGCGTTGGATCCCTGTTAAAATGTTCCAGGTTGCTGATTCTGGGTTCAGGGACAGGCATTGCGGCAACAGGAGGGGCCAGCACTGGTAAGTCAGGGCCCGAGCCAACAGGCGGGTCAACGGGGGTCGGACCAGTCGGGTGGCTGTCTGAGGGGCTGGCTGGTGGGTTGGAAGGTGATGGCGGCAGTCTATCGAGGAGCTGGGTGATATGGACGAGTTGCTGCTGTCATTTGCTGGAGTTGCTGTTCTTGTAACAGGATGAGTTGCTGGTGTTGTTGAAACTGTTGTTGTTGTTGGTGACCAAGCTGCAGGAGTGAAGCGACGTCTCCAGTCATGCGATTGACACTCTCCTCCGTCCTCTCCAGGCGCTGGATTGCGGAGGGTCGAGCTGCCGGGTCAAAGTCCATATCAGGGGAAACATGCATGGGGTCCATGTTGTTGGTCAGAATATACTGTCACGGACAGACATTTACATTTACATTTATGCATTTAGCAGACGCTTTTATCCAAAGCGACTTACATTTTTTGTCAACTATCAATTGCCAGTCTCCCCTAGAGCAACTTAGGGTTAAAGTACCTTGCTCAGGGGCACAACGGTGGAAGCCGGGATTCGAACCCACAACTTTTCAGGCTATTTGCACGACTCGAACCCACAACTTCTGAACTTCTCAGGCTATTTGTTACAAACAGTTTTATTTAAGATTGGGGGGGGAAGAATGTAAAGCGCTCCGTCGGGACTGGCAGGAGCGAGTTGGGTAGCCGGGGCTGGAGAGCAGAGCGTAGGTCGTGGGCAGGCTGCGAGTCGGATGCCGGGACCGGAGACCAGAGCATAGGTCGTGGGCAGGCTGCGAGTCGTATGGCGGGACTGGAGATCAGAACGTAGGTCGTGGGTGGGCTGCGAGTCGTATGCCTAGAGATCAGAGCTTAGGTCGGTGCGGTCCGGGTTCGTCACAGGTAGGCGATCATGGCGATCAGAGAAACGGAGACAAAAACAGAGACAGAACAGGAGACAGGGCTGGGGAAGCAGGAAACAGGCTGGAACAGAGACGGAGAACAGGAGGAAGTAGATGAACGTAATTGAAATTAGTTAAGCTCGTTGCCGAGTTAGCAGCAGAGACAGGAGGAAACGGGAGAAAACAGAAACAGACAGAGCAGGGTAGGGACATACGAATGAGGTTGTGTATTGAACAGTGGAATCTGAGTAGCTTCCTTTACAGTACTGTATCATTTGCGTTCCTGCAGTGTTTTTCTCTGATAGTCTCTTAGTCTTTTTCTCTTCAAAAAATTTACATTGGCATGTGAAATTTATTGACATGGACATTCATGGACATTTTCTGATTATTTACCTAGCCTTTGCAGTGATAAACTTCCATGTCTTGATCCATGTCTCAAAATATTTTGTGTTGGGTCCTTGAATTTGTGGAAAAAGGTCTGGAGAAGTCCTTAAAATTGATGTTGAAGAAAGAGTGTGAACACTGATTAGGTGTGGCTGTGAATATCTTTAAATGTTTATGGATTGAATCCGCAGGCATCCCACAAGTGGTCTTCATGACACATGTGGACATGGCATGTCCACTTGTGAAAGACAACTTGATGAATGTTTACTCAAGCAAGGCCATCAAAAAGAAAGTGAGTCCATTTCCTACACTGTATGTGTGTGTGCATCTATTTGTGTGTGCGTGCATGCGTGTGTGTGTGTGTGTGTGTGTGTTTGTTCCTCTGTCTGTGTAACAGGTTATGTGATTAAATGTGATTATTTATGCAGATGGAAAAATGTAGTAGCTGGCTGGGCGTTCCCATGAACTGCATCTTCCCAGTGAAAAACTATCATGAGGAGATACGTCTAGACGATTCTGTCAATAGTTTAATTCTGAATGCTCTTAAGCAAATTGTTGATTATGCAGATGAATATGTAAACAACTTGTTAGAGTAAGCAATTTTGTGATTCATTTGTTTGTTGATTCATAGTATATTTTATACATCATTAAAATTTCACATCGATTTTGTGGAATAAGCTGATTACAGTTTGCATTTTTCCCTTGTATAATGTTATGCTCCATTTCTTGACTCAGAATAATTAAAACATTTTTAACTTGTAATTCATAAGTTTGTATAACTAAAATGTACATAGTTTACATAATTTTATTTCATTTCTTCTAAAACTATACATAAGGTCCTAATTCATTTAAATTTAATGTGCTGTTTTAAAAGCTCCATTTAATATCATGTTGACATGTTTTTGTTTTTTTTTTCCTATATTTTGTTGCATCATACAAATTGTATCGTACCCTATGAAAATAATTTCTGGATTTTTAGCAAAGGCAAATGATATACAGTAAAAAATTAGATTGACAAAGAAGGGAGACTCTTGAGACTATTTTTCATCTATCTGACAGTCTCTCTGACTGTATATGGTACCAGTTCATTTCATAGTTTTGCAGATCTTTCTTTTTATGAACATTGCATTTGTCTCTCTATTAACATGTGAAAGACACAGAAACAGGATGCTATTGTTATTATTTACCTACTTTATTGATGTGAAGTTGCATCAAGACAGGCCCAAAGTGCCCAAAGTGGAAAAATATTTTGTGGCCAACCAACGCCACTGTACAAACCAAACATTGTAGAACGCTCCGCTGTAGAATCTTGGGTACAAACACTGATGTTGCCTGTTGTCCCATCTACAATGGGTTAGCCTAGGCTATATACAGCCTTTACAGTTTCTTTCACTTTCCTTCTCTCACAAAGGTGTGACTTCCTGTAGTCGGCCAATCTGTAAATACTGACAAAGACAGAGTCTACATACAGTGCACCTGTGTAGCAGTACAGAGAGTAAACACTGGTAAAATTGCATGGCTGAATGGTAAATGGAAGATTGCCTCTTGTACATTTCTTATCCTGAAATGTGATGGTTTGTGTCTGAATGATGTATACCACAATGAAGAATCTCTTCAGATAAATGAACTTTGGGGCCGGCCAAGGGACAGGCAATTCCCAAGTCTCTCATGGTTTAATCATGAATTCGTCTTATTTTGCTGTTTGAATTAGCCATGTTAACTTTTGTATAACATACTGTTTAATGTAATACTCAGAATACTAAGACAATAATTTGTAAGGGCTTTTATCTATAGCCACAGTAAGCAAGAAAAATGTTTGGATCAGCCATTTGACTGCCATGGAAAATGGAAAGCAATGTCCTTTGAATTGCAATTCCATTTTTGGCCGTGTGGGGTCCCTAGTGTCTTCACTTCTGTCACATGTTTAGCCTTTCTATTGATGTATTATGACCGCTAGCGCAGCGGGCATAAAGAAAACACGGTATGTAGGTCTCAAGTGGAAACAAATCATCATGCTCACAGAAAACTCACTCCCTGTTGTACGCAATGCGTTCTAAATCATAAAGATGAGTTATACAGTATATCTTACTTATACTACATTTTCAAATTGCTATATGGATTAGTTCTTTTGGTAATTCTCAATAAACTTAAATGCGAAACAGATATAAAACATTAATTCATATATGCGGTGAGATTCGCGATCGTTTTTACTTGCAGTTTCGCTATTCCACCATTGGGTTTTGTGCTTAAGCATGGTCAGGGGCTTATATTTAGGCACATTTCTAAGCTCAGCAACAAGTTCATACATTCTACATTTGGCGCAGGAATGATCCAACGCAACCTTTAAGGACAGATATGCGCTTAAGTACGATTGATAAGCCTCCTGGAAACCATTCACAGTCACGTCTAACAAAGCTTGTGAAAAAAGAAAACTACAATAATTAATCATTAAAAAATGTTCTAATTTGAATCCGTTTGCTTTCGAATTAAATTAAATTTGAATAGGCTATATATTTGTGTTGCTAGACGTACTGGATTTTCCGGGATTGTTCGCTTTTTTACTGTCGGTCCTGGAAAGTTTATCAATTGATCAAAACTGATCACGCCTATTTGTCCCGGTCTTTCGTGAAAATGCAGTTCCATTCACATTCATATTCATTAGTTTCACTTTTAAATAATCTCAATCTTGCCCCAGAGGTCGGCAGCTGGACCAGACTACCCCCGCCCCCCCAACTCAGATATACTAAAAATAACCAACCACCCTCCACCTAGTTAGGCTACTTTCTGTTTTGCTTTGTTAAGGGAGTAGGACTTTCAGTCATCTAACCGAGTAGATTTCGTTCCGGCAGAGAGCACTTGTTTGTACTCAAAATACACAGAAAGTGGTAGTGGACGACGAAGGCATACAGGTGGGTGTCTGTCACATTGTGAGAAATGACGCAACGGGATCCTTGTCAGATTAGGCTACTAAAGGTGTCCATTAGCCTACTCTAAATCATCGGGCTGGCTATCAATAACCTATGGTATGGTATTGGTATAATGATGGTAATGTAGTGGTTATATGAAGCACATGTTAACAGGTTCATGCTAGTCCATTGTCCTTTCAGGTAGTCTAATGCACTGTTGTTAATAGCGAACTGTGGCATTATATTTTGTAGATTTACATTAACAAGGCTACTTGTAGTTCTAGAAATTCGAGTTATGTAATCTGTGTAGATTTTACTTTCACTTTTGCTTTCCGCTTTACCAAACAAGCACTTCCTGTACATTTATCAGCTTCAAATCTCGATCTTGAGTTGGATGTTATTATGCAATAGTCCTGTAAGGTAGCCTATAATGACATTCTTCAATCTTCACAGCAGGCATGGGAGGATCTAGTGCAAAGCCAGGTACGTTAAACCTTAGTTTGGTAAGTTTGAAACATTTGAAGGAGAAATCTGATGTGAATGAACCAATAGCAGTGTTGGCCGATTGCTGTCTGTTGATTAAAGAACAAGAAAATTTGATACAACATAGACTGAAAATCAAACTGACAGCAAACATTAACGTAATGGGGCATTTGAAAATGAAACTGAAAGTGATTTTCTTGTTCTTTTTCCTACCAATAGCACTCAGTGGCTACAAACAATAGGACTGGATTGATTCTGTAACAAAACAGAGCGAGTCGGACCCAAAAGCGTCACGTAATGAACAGTTTATTTGGGGTAACGGGTAAAGGGAGTGTGTGAATTCTCTTCGAATGCTGGGTCAGGTAACTGGGACTGGGGAGCTGAGCGTAGGTCGTTGGCAGGCATCGGGTGAGGAGCCGGGGCTGGAGAGTGGAGTGTAGGTCGAGGACAGGCAGAGGTCGAAGCCAGGGGCTGGAGAGCAGAGTGGAGGTCGACTCGGTCCGGGGTAGTCATCGGGGAGGCAATCAACCAGGAGACGGAGAACAGGACGGAGACACGGGAACAGGCAGATGACAGAAACACAGGAAAATGCAGGCAACAGGCTTCGGGAACAGAAACAGAAGTCAGGGTCTTACTGCTTGCCAAGCGTGAAGAGCTGTAGGTTCGCAGACGGTCTGACAGAGAACACTGCGAAACAAGGCATTAAGTACACGGCAAGACAACGAACAACAAGCAACAGGTGGAGACGTAATTAAGTGAACAGTGGAGCATGAGTGAATGGGAGGGGCAAGTGATCGGGAAGTTACCGGGTGATACTGGCAGGAAGGCATGACAGATTCACGCTGAATTTCTCTTTTCAGTCTCTCTTAGGGACAGAATGGATGATTGGAGTATTGCCCCTTGTTCTCTGATGTTAAAATAGAATATATTCAACCTACAGTCAGGTCCATTCTAACTATTTCTGATTGGATAAATCAGAAGAAGCATATAGAATAAGAAGTAACAACTGATTCTGGCTAAATAGAATAGTTAAAGGAGACATATAATGGAGAGGTTGTGCATGGCCAAAGAGCCATCGTGAACATTAGGCATGATTGAGCACTCCTTCATATGAAAATATTGAACTTAGAAATACCCACTATAAATAGAACAAAACAATTGTTCAATTGAAATTGCCAAAGAGGGTGCCATTTAGTCAAAATGACCATTTTGATACCCAGCCTCAATTTAAGGTTTTAATTGGGCTTGTAAAATTGCACCTGAGCTGATTTTGATAAATTAAAGTTGAACAATTTTAATTTCAGAGAACAAGGTGTAGTGATGGGGACAAGATCACTTGGGTCGAGAACTAGTCGAGACCAAGACCTTCGGTTTTTAAATGTAGACAAGACTGAGACGAGACCGAGTCTTTGAGGAAGCAAGACCGAGTCGAGACCTAGTCTTTTCTCTCTGTACTTTATATAAAACTGCTTTAACAGTGCTGTTCTGTCATGAACATGTTAAGCCCAACCTGACTTTGAATCATAGTTAGGACCTGCAGAGCAAATTCAAATTTGCTTGTGGTATGTCTGGATTAGTAGGCTACTTAACATTTTTCCATTTCTTCCAAATGATAATAATTACATATTGTTAACATGATACATGGTAAATTTGATATATGTTAACATGAACATAAAAAAAATCTGTTCCCACTGTGTGCTGAGACCAATTTAAAACCGAGACTTTAAAGGGTTAAGTCCAAGACTAGACTGAGAAAGCAGAAAATGCGCTCAAGACTCAGACTTGAGAACTAAAACACTAACACGGTGCAATACTTCTATTCATCTATTCTACGTCCCCTTTAAGAACCAATGGAAACTTGTTCACCTCCAATTTGTAACAATCTGACTCTCTTGTCCTCAGAGTTGAAATCGTCCATAAATGACAAGAGAGTGAAAAATGGGGAGAAGATTGAGTTCCGCTGTGAGGCCAACCTTGAAGATTTGGTGGTTAAATGGACAAAAGATGGACAGAGGTTGTACAGTGGAGGTAGAATCACAATTCGTCAGAGTGGGACAAATTTAAGTCTGACAATCACTTGTGCCAAGGAGGAAGATGAGGGCAAATACACTGTAACACTCAGCAATGAATCAGACAGTGTCTCAGATTCTGCCCAAGTCACCGTCCTTGGTAAGTTATAGTGACGGTTATGATCTCATTTTTAATATAGGCTATGTATATATAACAAAATTCTCTTAAATTTTAATATTCTCTTGAGTAATCTGGTCTCGGTATAACATTATGTTTATCTTACAGAGTATGACAAGATGTGGCGATTTGTAGACTGGGGGTAAATGTCTCTCTTTTAGTTACAGTTTCCTGATATCATTTGTGTTTGTTTACTCCTATTTTGCATTCCAATGCATTAATGCTGAGTGTTGTCTCAGGAATATAGAATTGACTGAACACTATGTCATAACCTATTAGATAGAGCTGTGTTCTTTGTTTGCAAAATATACAACCTGAGCTCTATAGAGAAAGAGTGAGACGTGACATTGATTATGTTGACTATATTGACTTCTTTGTGGGTCAGTACTTTTTCATGGCTGGCACATGTGTAATTGCATTGGATTTGTGTGCAAATATTAAAGGTTTTAAACTGTAAATAGTTGCTAAAACATTCCCTTAAGAGCTACTTGTTTTTTCTGTTACTTCTTATAGGGTAAATGCAACCATCAGGCACAGCTTACAGGACCTGAAACCCAGAAACCCACAGGTCAAACACCTGCGCATCTTGTTGCATGGGCCTGTGGGTTCCGGCAAGTCCAGCATCATCAACTCTATCAACAGCATCTTCCAGGACAGAGTCAAAGTGGGGGCGCTGGCAGCTGCTGTTGCTGGCACCAGTTTCACAAAAATCGTGAGTAACTGTTTAAATGTAGTGAGATTCAACTCATCTCTCACCACAGGCCATCAGTGAATGATAAGGTTCACTGTCTGGTTAGCGTAATCCCAGCTGACAAAATCACTCTAATGGATGATGAAATTATTAAGAAGATGCAGCATATCAGAGAACATGCAAGTGACTTGAGTAAGAATCACTATTAATATACTTATGACTACTAGATGGGTTAAATGTTTTAAAGTGGTTTTAATTGCAGGTAGTTTTAAACACAGGTAATTAGAATATTAAGACAAGAAATATTCTATCTGTATTTGGGTATGTTGAATCTACAGGGATCCCTCAGGCGATCTTTATGACATGTGTGGATTTGGCCTGTCCTCTCGTGAAAGATGGCCTGCAACGCATCTATTCAAGCAAAGTTGTAAAGAAGAAAGTATGTTTTTGTAGTTGAGCTACTTACTAACTACTTATAATCTGTTTTGAATGGTCTTGTATTCAGTTGTTTATCCTTGATGTTTTTCATTGTGTCCTATATGATTGTATTGAGATTTTACTTCATCTTTACCCTTTAAATATTTTTATTTTTCAGTTAATAAATAAATGCTGTAAAATATAGATTGAAATGTGCATCTGTGTGTGTGTCTGTGTTCAGATGCAAGAGTGCAGCAACAAGCTGGGTGTGCCCATGAACTGCATTTTCCCAGTGAAAAACTACCATGAGGAAAACAACCTGGACCCTCACATGGACAGTTTAATACTGGATGCCCTGAAGAATGTTGTGAACTTTGCTGATGACTATGTGGACACCCTTGAGACAGACTCACAGCCATCACACATAGACACAGAACCATAAACTGATAAGCAGTCAGAGGACTCAAGTCCTGGTAAGTCTTGTGGGTTTGTCAATGACCACAAATCACCTTAAACTTCAGAGCTCAGACACACCTCCTCTAAAATATAAAGATACTCTACCAATGGTAATCATTTGGGTGGAACAATGAACCACAAGAGGTCGTGGGTTATGCTGATTTCTCAATGGCTAAGGCAAAAGTTATTTGGAGGTCCTCTAACTGAGATTTTACAATGGCATTTTAACTTGTAATTCATAAGTTTGTATAATTAAAATTGAAGGTTTACATAATTTCATTTCATTTCTTCTAAAACTATACATAACTTCTGGATTCATTTCTATTTAATGTGCTGTTTTAAAAGGTCCATTTAATATCACTTGTTGATGTGTTTTTTTTAATTTATTTTATTGCATCATAGAAATTGTATGGTACCCTATGAAAATAATATCTGCATCTTTAGCAAAGGCAAAGGCAATACAGTAAAAAATGAGATTGACAAAGAAGGGAGACTCTTGAGACTATTTTTCATCTATCTGACAGTCTCTCTGACTGTATATGGTACCAGTTCATTTCATAGTTTTGCAGATCTTTCCTTTTATGAACATTGCATTTGTCTCTCTATTAACATGTGAAAGACACAGAAACAGGATGCTATTGTTATTATTTACCTACTTTATTGATGTGAAGTTGCATCAAGACAGGCCCAAAGTGCCCAAAGTAGAAAAATCTTTTGTGGCCAACCAACGCCACTGTACAAACCAAACATTGTAGAACGCTCCGCTGTAGAATCTTGGGTACAAACACTGATGTTGCCTGTTGTCCCATCTACAATGGGTTAGCCTAGGCTATATACAGCCTTTACAGTTTCTTTCACTTTCCTTCTCTCACAAAGGTGTGACTTCCTGTAATCGCCCAATCTGTAAATACTGACAAAGACAGAGTCTACATACAGTGCACCTGTGTAGCAGTACAGAGAGTAAACACTGGTAAAATTGCATGGCTGAATGGTAAATGGAAGATTGCCTCTTGTTCTTATCCTGAAATGTGATGGTTTGTGTCTGAATGATGTATACCACAGTGAAGAATCTCTTCAGATAAATGAACTTTGGGGCCGGCCAAGGGACAGACAATTCCCAAGTCTCTCATGGTTTAATCATGAATTTGTCTTATTTTGCTGTTTGAATTAGCCATGTTAACTTTTAACTTTTAAACATACTGTTTAATGTAATACTCAGAATACTAAGACCATAATTTGTAAGGGCTTTTATCTATAGCCACAGTAAGCAAGAAAAAGGTTTGGATCAGCCATTTGACTGCCATGGAAAATGGAAAGCAATGTCCTTTGAATTGCAATTCCATTTTTGGCCGTGTGGGGTCCCTAGTGTCTTCACTTCTGTCACATGTTTAGCCTTTCTATTGATGTATTATGACCGCTAGCGCAGCGGGCATAAAGAAAACACGGTATGTAGGTCTCAAGTGGAAACAAATCATCATGCTCACAGAAAACTCACTCCCTGTTGTACGCAATGGGTTCTAAATCATAAAGATGAGTTATACAATATATCTTACTTATACTACATTTTCAAATTGCTATATGGATTAGTTCTTTTGGTAATTCTCAATAAACTGAAATGCGAAACATAAAAATTAATTCATATATGCGGTGAGATTCGCGATCGTTTTTACTTGCAGTTTCGCTATTCCACCATTGGGTTTTGTGCTTAAGCACGGTCAGGGGTTTGCTTATATTTAGGCACATTTCTAAGCTCAGCAACAAGTTCATAAATTCTACACTTGGCGCAGGAATGATCCTACGCAACCTTTACGGACAGATATGCGCTTAAGTACGATTGATAAGCCCCCTGGAAACCATTCTCAGTCACGTCTAACAAAGCTAGTGAAAAAGAAAACTACAATTAATCAATCAGTAAAAAATGTTCTAACTTGAATCCATTTGCTTTCGAATTAAATTAAATTTAAATAGGCTATATATTTGTGTTGCTAGACGTACCGGATTTTCCGGGATTGTTCGCTTTTTTACTGTCTGTCCTGGAAAGTTTATCAATTGATCAAACTGATCAAGCCTATTTGTCCTGGTCTTTCGTGAAAATGCAGTTCCATTCACATTCATAAGTTTCACTTTTAAATAATGTCAATCTTGCCCCAGAGGTCGGCAGCTGGGCCAGACTCCCCCCACCCCCCCCAACTTAGATATACTAAAAAATAACCAACCACCCTCCACCCAGTTAGGCTACTTTCTGTTTCGCTTTGTTAAGGGAGTAGGACTTTCAGTCATCTAACCGAGTAGATTTCGTTCCGGCAGAGAGCACTTGTTTGTACTCAAAATACACAGAAAGTGGTAGTGGACGACGAAGACATACAGGTGGGTGGCTGTCACATTAGGAGAAATGACGCAACGGGATCCTTGTCAGATTAAGCTACTAAAGGTGTCCATTAGCCTACTCAAAATCATCGGGCTGGCTATCAATAACCTATAACAACAGCACATGGGTAATGGTATAACGATGGTAATGTAGTGGTTACATGAAGCACATGTTAACAGGTTCATGCTAGTCCATTGTCCTTTCAGGTAATCTAATGCACTGTTGTTAATAGCGAACTGTGGCATTATATTTTGTAGATTTACATTAACAAGGCTACTTGTAGTTCTAGAAATTCGAGTTATGTAATCTGTGTAGATTTTACTTTCACTTTTGCTTTCCGCTTTACCAAACAAGCAATTCCTGTACATTTATCAGCTTCAAATCTCAATCTTGATTTGGATGTCATTATGCAATAGTCCTGTAAGGTAGCCTATAATGACATTCTTCAATCTTCACAGCAGGAATGGGAGGATCTAGTACAAAGCCAGGTATGTTAAACCTTAGTTTGGCAAGTTTGAAACATTTGAAGGAGAAATCTGATGTGAATGAACCAATAGCAGTGTTGGCCAAGGTCGCCGATTGCTGTCTGTTGATAAAAGAACAAGAAAATTTGATACAACATAGACTGAAAATCAAACTGACAGCAAACGGAGCGGGTCAGGAGCTGGGGCTGGAGAGCGGAGCGTGGGTCGTGGACAGGCGAAGGTCGAAAGCAGGGGCTGGAGAGCAGAGGGTGGGTCGTGGACAGGCAGAGGTCGAAACCAGGGGCTGGAGAGCAGAGTGGAGGTCGACTCGGTCCGGGGTAGTCATCGGGGAGGCAATCTACCAGGAGACGGAGAACAGGACGGAGACACGGGAACAGGCAGATGACAGAAACACAGGAAAATGCAAGGCTTCGGGAACAGAAAAAAAAAAAAAGTCAGGGTCTTAGTTCTTGCCGAGCGTGAAGAGCTGTAGGTTCGCAGACGGTCTGACAGAGAACACTGGGAGACAAGGGATTAAGTGCACGGTAAGACAACAAACGAGCAACAGGTGGAGACATAATTAAGTGAAGAGGGGAGCATGAGTGAATGGGAGGGGCAAGTGATCGGGAAGTTACCGGGTGGTACTGGCAGGAAGGCATGACAAATTCACGCTGAATTTCTCTTTTCAGTCTCTCTTAGGGACAGAATGGATGATTGGAGTATTGCCCCTTGTTCTCTGATGTTAAAATAGAATATATTCAACCTACAGTCAGGTCCATTCTAACTATTTCTGATTGGATAAATCAGAAGAAGCATAAAGAATAAGAAGTAACAACTGATTCTGGCTAAATAGAATAGTTAAAGGAGACATATAATGGAGAGGTTGTGCATGGCCAAAGAGCCATCGTGAACATTAGGCATGATTGTGCACTTCTTCATATGAAAATATTGAACTTAGAAATACCCACTATAAATAGAACAAAACAATTGTTCAATTGAAATTGCCAAAGAGGATGCCATTTAGTCAAAATGACCATTTTGATACCCAGCCTCAATTTAAGGTTTTAATTGGGCTTGTAAAATTGCACCTGAGCTGATTTTGATAAATTAAAGTTGAACAATTTTAATTTCAGAGAACAAGGTGTAGTGATGGGGACAAGATCATTTGGGTCGAGAACTAGTCGAGACCAAGACCTTCGGTTTTTAAATGTAGACAAGACTGAGACGAGACCGAGTCTTTGAAGAAGCAAGACCGAGTCGAGACCTAGTCTTTTCTCTCTGTACTTTATATAAAACTGCTTTAACAGTGCTGTTCTGTCATGAACATGTTAAGCCCAACCTGACTTTGAATCATAGTTAGGACCTGCAGAGCAAATTCAAATTTGATTGTGGTATGTCTGGATTAGTAGGCTACTTAACATTTTTCCATTTCTTCCAAATGATAATAATTACATATTGTTAACATGATACATGGTAAATTTGATATATATTAACATGAACATAAAAAAAAATCTGTTCCCACTGTGTGCCAAGACCAATTTAAAACAGAGACTTTAAAGGGTTAAGTCCAAGACTAGACTGAGAAAGCAGAAAATGCGCTCAAGACTCAGACTTGAGAACTAAAACACTAACACGGTGCAATACTTCATTCATCTATTCTACGTCCCCTTTAAGAACCAGTGGAAACTTGTTCACCTCCATTTTGTAACAATCTGACTCTCTTGTCCTCAGAGTTGAAATCGTCCATAAATGACAAGAGAGTGAAAAATGGGGAGAAGATTGAGTTCCTCTGTGAGGCCAACCTTGAAGATTTGTTGGTTAAATGGACAAAAGATGGACAGAGGTTGTACAGTGGAGGTAGAATCACAATTCGTCAGAGTGGGACAAATTTAAGTCTGACAATCACTTGTGCCAAGGAGGAAGATGAGGGCAAATACACTGTAACACTCAGCAATGAATCAGACAGTGTCTCAGATTCTGCCCAAGTCACCGTCCTTGGTAAGTTATGGTGACGGTTATGATCTCATTTTTTATATAGGCTATGTATATATAACAAAATTCTCTTAAATTTTAATATTCTCTTGAGTAATCTGGTCTCGGTATAACATTATGTTTATCTTACAGAGTATGACAAGATGTGGCGATCCATAGACTGGGGGTAAAAATCTCTCTTTTAGTTACATATATCATTTGTGACTCCTATTTTGCATTCCAATGCATTAATGCTGAGTGTTGTCTCAGGAATATAGAATTGACTGAACACTATGTCATAACCTATTAGATAGAGCTGTGTTCTTTGTTTGCAAAATATACAACCTGAGCTCTATAGAGAAAGAGTGAGACGTGACATTGATTATGTTGACTATATTGACTTCTTTGTGGGTCAGTACTTTTTCATGGCTGGCACATGTGTAATTGCATTGGATTTGTGTGCAAATATTAAAGGTTTTAAACTGTAAATAGTTGCTAAAACATTCCCTTAAGAGCTACTTGTTTTTTCTGTTACTTCTTATAGGGTAAATGCAACCATCAGGCACAGCTTACAGGACCTGAAACCCAGAAACCCACAGGTCAAACACCTGCGCATCTTGTTGCATGGGCCTGTGGGTTCCGGCAAGTCCAGCATCATCAACTCTATCAACAGCATCTTCCAGGACAGAGTCAAAGTGGGGGCGCTGGCAGCTGCTGTTACTGGCACCAGTTTCACAAAAATCGTGAGTAACTTTTTAAATGTAGTGAGATTCAACTCATCTCTAACTAGCCAGCCAGTGTGCTCTCTTAAAAAATTATGTGATAATTATAAGTTCCAGAATAGATGATTAAATACATACAGTATATTTATTTATTTTGTTTTGTTTTTCATATTACCTTTCAGTATAAAACTTATCAAATTAGAGACAGGCAAAACAGAGCTTTGCCATTTGTTTTCAATGACATCATGGGTTTGGAGAATGACAGTGATGAGGGTGTGCATCCTGATGACATCATCAATGCCATAGAAGGACACATTCAAGAGAATTACGAGGTATAAAAAAACACACAAGTTAAGATAACCATAATAGTAGCCATTGTTGGATAAATTCTGTATGCAAATGCAATGAATGATCAGCACAGCTTTCCACACATTCACACAAAGGGTATGCACGTGCACACACACACACACACACACACACACACACACACACACACACACAGACAGACAGACATACACACACACACAGGAGGAACGATATCTCAATTCCTCTGTATGTCCTGTATGTACAGTAGAATTGACAATAAATTTGTCAAACAACCATTAACAGATGGTGCATGTTGCTTGATGTTTTTTTGCTCAGTTCAACCCTAGATGGCCACTGTCTGAAAGAGACCCAAATTACAACCACAGGCCATCAGTGAATGATAAGGTTCACTGTCTGGTTAGCGTAATCCCAGCTGACAAAATCACTCTAATGGATGATGAAATTATTAAGAAGATGCAGGATATCAGAGAACATGCAAGTGACTTGAGTAAGAATCACTATTAATATACTTATGGCTACTAGATGGGTTAAATGTTTTAAAGTGGTTTTAATTGCAGGTAGTTTTAAACACAGGTAAATAGAATATTAAGACAAGAAATATTGTTGCCTCCTTCTATCTGTATTTGGGTATGTTGAATCTACAGGGATCCCTCAGGCGATCTTTATGACATGTGTGGATTTGGCCTGTCCTCTCGTGAAACATGACCTGCAGCGCATCTATTCAAGCAAACTTGTAAAGAAGAAAGTATGTTTTCGTAGTTGAGCTTGTGTGTGTGTGTGTGTGTGTGTGTGTGTGAGTGTGAGAGAGAGAGTGTGTTTTCAGCATATAACTACTTATACTCTGTTTTGAATGGTCTTGTATTCAGTTGTTTATCCCTGATGCTTGTGTCCTATATGATTGTATTGAGATTTTATTTGTCATCTCTACCCTTTAAATATTTTTATTTTTCAGTTAATAAATAAATGCTGTAAAATATAGATTGAAATGTGCATCTGTGTGTGTGTCTGTGTTCAGATGCAAGAGTGCAGCAACAAGCTGGGTGTGCCCATGAACTGCATTTTCCCAGTGAAAAACTACCATGAGGAAAACAACCTGGACCCTCACATGGACAGTTTAATACTGGATGCCCTGAAGAATGTTGTGAACTTTGCTGATGACTATGTGGACACCCTTGAGACAGACTCACAGCCATCACACATAGACACAGAACCATCACCTGATGAGCAGTCAGAGGACTCAAGTCCTGGTAAGTCTGGTGGGTTTGTCAATGACCACAAATCACCTTAAAGTGCAGAGCACAGACACACCTCCTCTAAAATATAAAGATACTCTAACAATGGTAATCATTTGGGTGGAACAATAAGCCACAAGAGGTCGTGGGTTATGCAGATTTTTCAATGGCTAAGGCAAGTGTTATTTGGAGGTCCTCTAGCTAAGATTTTACAATGGCATAGAACACTATCTGTTTAAGAATTGATTAATTAAATGTAATTGGTTTTGATCTGGATACATCTTGATTCTTTTGATAGCAATGCACATACTTTGGTCGTTTTAGGTGTTAAGGTATGTGATTTCTGTGATTTCTGAGTTTCTGAGCAC
Organism: Tenualosa thibaudeaui; assembly: GCA_027481765.1. Taxonomy (NCBI): domain Eukaryota; kingdom Metazoa; phylum Chordata; class Actinopteri; order Clupeiformes; family Clupeidae; genus Tenualosa; species Tenualosa thibaudeaui. The sequence continues at coordinate 64,740 of JAIFZK010000114.1, read as the reverse complement.
AGAAAACAAATATTTGTCTTTTTCACAGAGTTTGCACAGGATGAGATGGATTCATTTTACAGACATGAGAGTGAGTATGCTCTAGCTTTCTCTCTCTCTTGCTCACATATCACACGCACACCAAGCACACACACTAAGCACACAGAGAGACAGTGAAAGAGAGAAAGGCTAAGTTGAGTCTTTACGTGCATTCATGTTCCATTTATGGTCCTGCCAGTGATGATAACTGTTGCTTTTGGTCTTAGCAGTGGGACTTCCAGGGACAGGAAGCACACACACACATAACACAGAGAGAGACTTGAGAGGTTGAATCTCTGTGTGTGCATCTGTTGTTTGTATATATTTTTGCTGTCAATAATGATAACGGTTGTTTTTTTCTATCTCAGGAGTTGTAATGGGGAACTCAGTGCCTGTTGTCAAACTGGCTGGTCAGTCTAAATGCACGCACACACACACACACACACACACACACACACACACGTGTGTGTGTCTATACAGAAGGCATTCTAGTGTTGTAGTGTGAATGTGAGAGTGAAGAGATTGTTTCTGTGTTTAGGTTGTAATGCGTTATGTTTGTGAATTTGAACAGATAGAGAATTTGATCTTGAGCGGAGGAAGTGGGAGTAAGTCCTTTTGTCATGTTGTTGTCAAGAATGATGATAAAGACAGTGATCACGAATACAATTTTAAATGTGAAATACTATGCAAAAAGAAATGTATAACCTAGATAATGTAAGTTATCTATTTATTTGATGTAGACTCTATTGAAAAAAATCAACAACACTGTTTTACAAATACTTTCATACACCACATAGTGAAGTATCAGATGTTCCTGAATACCTCTGATAATGTGTCTTCCACCTACAGCGATGGTATCCAAAACAGCCTAGAGAAACAACTGAGAGAACTCCAGCTGCTAAATTCTGACCTCAAGCACAGCCCAGTGGGAGCTGGGAAGTAAAGTTTCTAAATGCACACACAAACACAAACACAAACACACACACACGTCATACAAGGACAGGAGAGCAATCAGTAAAACAGCACACAAACGTACACTCAAATGCTACACACTCAGCACTCTGTGTTGCCTATCCATCTATTTCCGTGTCACTGTGTGTGTGTGTGTATATATATATATATATATATATATATAGGGAAGGATTCATTATTCTAGTGTTGTAGTGTGTATGTGAGAGTGAAGAGATTGTTCCTATGTGTAGGTTGTAATGCGTTCTGTTTGTGAATTTGAACAGACAGAGAATTTGACCTTGAGTGGAGGAAAGTAAAGTGGGAGTAAGTCCTTTTGTCATGTTGTTGTCAAGAATGATGATAAAGACAGTGATCATGAATACAATTTTAAATGTGAAATACTATGCAAAATGAATATATAACCTAGATAATGACAGTTATCTATTAATTGGATGTAGACTCTATTGAAAAAAACTAACAACACTGTTTTACAAGTACTTTCATACACCACATAGCGAGATATCAAATGTTCCTGAACACCTCTGATAATGTGTCTTCCACCTACAGCATTGGTAGCAGAAACAGGATAGAGAAAGAACTGAGAGAATTCCAGCTGCTAAATCCTGACCTCAAACACCTGCGTATCCTACTGCATGGCCCAGTGGGAGCTGGGAAGTCCAGTTTCATCAACTCCATCAACAGCGTCTTCCAGGGACACATCTGTGCAGGAGCTCTGGTTGCTGCTGAATCTGGCCTCAGCTTCACCAAAAAGGTTTGCTAAGGGAACCAAATTTGTTTGATAGTAACCGCTCAATATTGTACAAGCCAGTCAGGACCACTTTAGTCAAAATAGTTTTTTAATATTTGCAGTAAGTTACACTTGGCGGTTCTGGGACCTTCCTACCCTTCCATGTGCAGACATAGAAAGCATAATGTAGGGAGAGCAGCAAAGAAGATTCCCCCACCAATGACGTCTGGTTAGGGTAGGCAAGGAAAGCAGTGCATTTGCCCTGGCGGATCCATCAAATTATAAATTCCTGAACAATATATTATACTCATGAAAATATATACACAAAAATTCTAAATTTGCTACCATCAAGTTCTATATAACTACGCTAGCATTTATGTTTACATCCATAAGCATCTAGAAGCAAATTGCAATGGGTGTGTACAAAGTAAACCACAAGTGTACAGAGGGAGATCAACTTATCAAACTAAATACATTTAAAAGGTTACAAAAGGTATGTTGACCAAATTATATCATGTACAGACTTTGAGGAAACCTGTCATTGTGAATTTACTTGCTAGCAAACTTGGCTAATTTGCCAACATGAAAGGAGTGTAGTTCATGCTTTAAAACTGGTATCTTGTTTATAGCAGTTTCCATCATGAAGTGAGACTGTTTGTGGTGCTGTATAGTGAAAGGTTTTCAGATTTTAATTTATTACACAGGCTGCATGCCATCCCTTAAATAAACAGATGACAAAAGCGGCTTTAACTGACTCAATTCAGCCTAGTTGTTTAGCTGCTAAAAATGCACTTGTGACAAAATTAATGGCAAGTCAAATTAATGGTACTAAGCTGACAGTTTCCGTTTGGCATGACTCTGTGGCCTGCCAGAACGAACACTATGTTCAATTACTTAGTATATTACCTCTTGAAATATCACAGTATATAGGTATTATGATTTGTGATGTATCATGCTGTCTTATGTGATTCTTAGTAAATGCAGCAGGCTTGATACCATTGTACAGTGAACAATGTGCTAACCCAAGTAGATGTCACTGTTGTATATTTATTATATAAAGTAATAATTGGTCACATATGTTTGGATTCGCTTCCTTGTAGTACAAAACACATAAATTCAGAAATGGGAAATCTGGACATCTGCCCTTTGTTGTAAATGACATCATGGGTCTTGAGAAAGGGAATTCTGTTGGAGCACACCCCAATGACATCATCAGTGCTTTAAATGGCCACGTGAAAAACAATTACCAGGTACGTGTCACAAGTTAGTTCCCGTAAGCATTAAAGCAATAGTCCAGAGGCAGTTAGCCCATAGCCCTGTTTGAGGTTGTTAAAACAGCAGCCAATGCTAACTGTTGAGGTCAATGAAACTCCCTTTCAGTTTTGTTTTCCTGAGCCCGTTAGGTTAGCGTTCGCTGGTGATTCGCCTATTTTGGTTGTACCAAAATCTTTCATTCCCATTCCTACTGAAATCACTCAGCAATCTCAAATTCCCTGGACTTTAATTTACACGCTATTGTTAATTATTACGTTAAAGAGTTCATAGAGTGTTTTAATGTCTGAAAGCTATCTGCATGTTACCTATTGTCTTTCTCATCTAGTTCAAGTCTACATCTCCGCTGTCTGCGGGAGATGCTAACTATGTCGATAGCCCCTCTCTGAGTGACCGGGTGCACTGTTTGGTCAGCGTGGTTCCATTGGACAAGGTCACCATCATGGATGATGATATCATCAACAAGATGAGAGCTATCAGGGAGGCAGCGAGTGAGATGGGTAGGAACTTATGTCTTGCTGTGAGAAGTAATTCTGCAAACAAGCCTGTGTTAGCTATCAAAACATGTAAATTGTCAGCTAAACTACATAATGCAGACATAGCAACAGTGGTTTAAGTGGGACAGTGAACTCCATTCCGTGTGTATAGGAGATATTAATGCGCTCCAAAGTGTAAAGGCCACTCAGCTTTGTTTTGTGGCCTTATTACCACTTCTGCAATGCATTAATATCTAATATACACACCCCATGTCGTTCATTATCTCTTACGTTTAACACTGTATGTGATTAAGGAGTGTGCTGTAATTCAATGCTGTGTTGAGGGTATGTCATAACACTTTTCTGCACTATATTGCAGATATTCCGCAAGCCATTGTCATGACAATGGCGGATAAAGCCTGCCCTTTGGTGAAGGAAGATCTTAAGAAGATGTACTTCAGCAAGAGAATCAAGCAAAATGTATGTATGTTTGGAGTTTTCAAGTCAGACATTTTGACACGTCCTCAATTCTGACAGAAGTCCCTTCATAATATGGAGTGATCCTTTAATCTAAAATAGTTTTTGCAAGGTAAGTATTCTTTTATTTTAGGTATACATACTCAAGTTTTATAAACACTCTCACCCTGTGTGTGTGTGTGTGTCTGTGTTTAGATGCAGGAGTGTAGTAACAGACTGGGTGTCCCAATGAACTGCATCTTCCCAGTGAAAAACTACCACGAGGAAACAGACTTGGACCAGGAGATGGACTGCCTCATCCTAACTGCTTTAAGGCAGATTGTTCATTTTGCTCATGAATATATAGACTCTCTAGATGATTAATTTTTCTGTTGTGAAAGATGAAACTTAATGTTAGTGGCTATTATTTCTCCAAAAACACATTTTTGCATTTGACCAAAGTTTTAACAAATTTATTTTGAAAAAAAAGTCTTAATAAAATAAATAAATAAATTTGCATTTTAAAGTAGAATAGAATAGATAATCAGATGACAAAACAACAAAAAATAAATGATGAAATAATAAATAATACAAATGTTATTTTATTTACTTTTGGAACTTTACTTTACTTTTTTATTTTTGCATTGTACCCACCAGAGGGCACAATAGCATCTATTCTGATGAGTCCAAGAAAATTTTAGGATTGAGCCAAATGGCTCAAATTTATCATTTATAATTTGTTTATCTATGTATTTTTGTTGTGGGATGTTCTATTAACTTTGATAGGCTTTTCAAACGTTCAGAGGTCTGTTACTTTTGTATAATGACTATTGCAAAAATATAATGATTGTGTTTCATTTGGAACTGGAACTTCATTATTTGTGATCATCATATTTTCACCCAAGCAGTCAAGACTTTACCCACTGACCATGAAACAACAGCTACAGGGGTAATTATTGTAGTCCTTGCATGATTGCCTCTTATCCAGTCAGTTTAGGTTCAGCTATGAGTGTTTCAGTTTTAAAATGAAGATCTCATGTAAAATATTTGCAGATGCACGCAGTTTGTGCGCTACTAGAAAACCCAACCAAAGTTTAAACAACTCTTATCAGGTTGTCCTTTCACTTTCAATTTCTCAGGGAATGTTTTTGAGAAATTCATACAGACAGACACACCTGCCTGCCAATGTACCATAGCATGAAATTTAATGGTCTTTCTATCTAACATTACTACAACATTACCAGTGAATTGCATCTTCCCTATGAAAAACTACCATGTGGAAACAAGAAAATGAAAATATTTACTAGTGTAATTCCCCAGAATTCAAAATATTTATCTCATTATACCTATTTTAAGATGTATTTATTTATTGAGGCAGAATTATTTGGCTTGTTTTAGGTTATTTCATCTAGACAAGTAAGCCTAAACTTAATTTAAAGATAATCACCATTGGTAATTTCAAACAAATTGATCTGTCACTGCAGCAAGACAGTGGCACTTAAAAATTACTTTTTAACATTTGTCTGCAAGCAGCAATATGGGGGCCAAGCATCATAACTGGACAGCGTTACCATACCATGGGACATATCATGGATTTTGGTCAATGCCAATGTGACAAATGCTCACACTATGTTTTGTGGTAAACAGTCATAGATTTTCCATACAACCTCACGTTTTGTGACTGCCTCAAAATTTAAGTTGCTGTATTGCATTAAAAATTCCATGCATCAAAATGACAATAGATAGCTTTTATAGGGCTTGTGCCAACCTTCGTGAAGAATGGACAAAATTCATGGTCTGCGAAACCCTACTGAGAGAACCCAATATTCCCATTATTGCGAAGACAATGACATCACAAATGTCTATGGATCACCCTTAGGGTTCCCCACAGTAGCATATGACTAGGAGGTGCATCTGCATTATTTTCAAAATGCAAGATGATGCAAAAACTTTCTAGGACCTCACAAAGAGGTCTGAAGCCAAGGTAAGACATTTGGTTTGGATCTGATCTGAGATATGAGCTCATATATCATTTAATGGCCTTGCTGACAATTTTGATTTGCTGCCTTTGACCACCTTGAAGTCCTGTGCTTATGTGTTGTCTGTGTTATATAAGACATGTATATAAGGTACTGGAGATTTCTAAGAGATGCCCATGCAGACAGACACATAAAAGGTAATCTCAATCAGCTTATGATGATTGAGGTCAACTCCAACACAGCAAAAGTGACCTCTGAATGATTCAATTACTTTCTCTTTTCCGTGATGTAATATGGTGAACTAGGTTGGCTCCCGTAACAGTTCCCAACAACTACTAGAAGGACCCACAAAGGCAGCTGGTATAAAAAAAAGTAAATATGTGTATTACACAATAAATATAAATAGAAAATAATCAGAACTGATTGGTCAGTAGTACAATGTCCCAAGCTCAATTGCCACACACATTAGGCCTGCAGCCGTGCTATCACACAGAACCAGGTGACCCAAAATTTGTTCAGTCTATTTAGTTACAACACAGCACCCAAATAGGACAACCCGCAGCAAGCAAACCGTGTTTAGGCAACTAGTAATACATGTGATAATCCACAGCAAAACTACCCGTCTTAGGGCAAATAGTAATACACATAACTCGCAGCAACGATCCTTAATGTGGTCTACAGTGAGCAGATGTAAATGGACAAGGTCCACTGAACCTCAGCTAAATAAAAAACATGAAACCCCTAATACTTGGAGGCAAGCTAACCAAAAAGGGGAGGAGTGAAACGGCACAACACTCCTAAGTGCTCCACCTCTAAAACATACAGCAAACACTCATAAAACATGTGAACATTTCCCACGTCGTGAGTAGGCATTTTACACCATATATTGCTTTCATGTTTTTAACAGCGTCTCGATACATATTACAATTACAATATTTATGATTAACAAATATGGTAAACAGAACATGAGAAATGTAATAGTTCAATTAAACAGTAGCTACCTGGCACTATAAGCCCCCACACGCTACTCCTTCGATGTCGTGATAAATCACAGCAGCCTCGGCACAACACAGTCTTGCTTGAAACTAGAAGCGCCAATAATGTGCTGCCGGTGGTTGCAGACTGTTTCAAAACAGGAAACAAAGTTGGGGTAGCCTGAAACTGACAAAATAAGGTGTCTTTAGGGTGAAATGTCTATTTTACTCCAAAGGAACACAGGCCATGTATAGTTTTTTTCAGATCAGAAAGTCAGTGATGTGGGCAATTTCTGTACGCCTTTTATAATTTATTTTAAACGTGATTTTATGTAAAGCGGAGTGGAGACTCTCATTGGAGAGTCTCATTTAGGTGTCTGTGCATGGGAATCCGGCCAAATATTTAAATGTGCTTTTTCTTGCCTCTCACTTCCCTTGATGATTTTTTTTACATGTTTTTATCTGCTCAACATCTTCCTGCCATATTTACCACCCTCTTGACAATAATCTGAAAATTGGATTTCAAGACGATTGTTAGGCTCTCAGTTAACATTAAAATAACAACAGTGATAATGGTCTGCAATAAAAGTTTCCCAATTATCTAGGCTGTTTTTTTCCTTATGTTTTTGTATTATTCCAGATTTTCCCAAAATGTCCTTCTGGAATAAAATTTCTGTGGTGGGCCAGGTGAAACGAATCATTCAAATTGCATGTGGCGATAAGGAAGGGGGTGAAAAAGCCATGCTGGAAGGGAATTGCAGCCTTCTTGTGGCAGCAGGAGGAGTTGGTGGCTTTGTGACTGGGGGCCCAGGGGGAGCACTTGCAGGAGGGACAATCGGAAGTAAAATTGCAGATGAGATTGAAAATAGCAAAAGACTGATCAAAACTGTAAAGCAATTCCATGCAAGTAATCAATGCCTTAAAACAGAGATAAATACACAACTCTAAGGCACTATTAATTCTCTGAATTGAATTCTCTAAATCCTGAAAATGAATACACAAATTTCCAGCGTTCGGCCAGAAGGTGAAAAACACAATACTAGAGTGATTGATTAAAAGATATTAAATAGATAGTCATTCCTTTGATTTCTTTGAGGGGCAATGTTGGTTGGTTGTTGTTCTACAATTCTAAAGCTATACACACTATTCTTCTATGGTTAAAATTTGTTGAATCTGTACAGCAAATGTAGAAAATAAAATTTTGTGAAATCACTATCCAATACCATCTCTAGTTTGAAAAACTAAAAGTAAGAATTCTTAACACATCAATCAGATCATCAAGATAGATTTTTCAGTTACAACTTTTCAGTTTTTCCTCACAGTCCTGCATGCTGCCCTGTGCACTTACTCTTTCTGTCTGGGATCAGATGTGAGGATTTCACTTTCAAAATGAGGAGCTCATTTATACTTGTTACCAAAAGCAAGATAAAGAAAACCTGATCAGATTAAATAATTCTTATTATTCTAATTCTTGTTTTTACACTGGTTACTGCCTCTTTCCAATTTCACTGTGGTGAAATAGATGATGCATAGAATTCAGGTGCACCCTGCAGTAAAAGATTAAGTATTCAATCATCATTCCCGGCTTGTCACTGTGAGGAAAAATATCATTTGGAAACAAAATTATGTGGATTACAATCACAATTTTATATTATGCTATACCTACTTAATATGATCTGTAAATAAACATCCAAAATTCTCAACAAGTCTTACCACTTGTCCTTCTTACATCACTAAGCACTGTCACTGTCATTACTCTGGCTGTTGAACTAAAAGTCTGAAAAAGCTTTTCCAAGCTAGGCCTGTGTAACAATGCAACCTTAAAACCTTCTTCAGTGATTCTCAGGACACCAAAATACTGGGTGCAAAATGTTCACTTGAATATTCATTACAAAACAAAAATATTTTTTGACACCGACACCCTACTACATTCCTACACTCAGACCATGTAAGCTATTTTGGTCTGTGGCGATATCTTCACCCCTTGTTTTTAAAGCAAAGAGATGAAGATTTAAACTAAAAAATTAGGTTAGAGGTTAGACTGTATATTTGGCAGAGCATTACAGCTAAAATCACCAACGTACAGGCTGAATCCCAATGTCCTCACTAACCCTCAGCCCTTACTTAAGTCCTGACCTAACTGGCATGTATCAGCTAGTTATAACAATGATTCATGCCTGTTAAAGGCCTTAAGGGTTCATGCACACTTGTATTTTCACTTTCAATTTCTTATAATGAGGGATCTTTGCAAGAGAAGCCCACACACATAGACACATAAAAGATGAACTCAATTACCTTATCAGTTGGGTAACAGATTCCAGATCAGAATCCAACACAGTAAAAGTGACCTTTGAACGGAATATTCTACTCTATCTACCTCTGCAGACTGTTAATGTATTTTCTTTCCTTAAATCCATTCACTTCCAACGTGCTTCTTTGCAATGTCAATCTCTCATTGAAAAAATAGGAAAAAATGTATAACAGACCAAGGACAGCACTGATGGTGTGCCAGTTTTATCACTGGGCCAGTGATCAGGCCTTTATCCAGTTGCTCTAAAGCTCAATTATTTCTCTGAATGATTAGATCCTGAAAATGAGCACACAACACTCTTTCCGTGCTCACTTAGAAAGCACTGGCATTTAGTATCATTAACTGAAATCACTACTATACAACACACATAACTCTCTAGCTCTGATGTGTTAAGCAAGAATTCTTAAGACATCACATCAAGACAGATTGATTTTTCTCAGTTGCAACTTTTCACAGTATTTCTCACGGTCCAGCTACTCACCCAGCAAAAAACATGAATAGAACGTGAATGTGTGGACTAGTAGGCTAGCCTACATTGCGCTGACAATTGAGGTGACAAAGTGATGTGGGCAAGATAAAAATTATTTTAACTTTTGCACAAAGCGAGTAAAGTGATTACTAGTGTGAATGAGAGACAGCAGCCTACCTATGATTGACAGTTAACTGACAACAGCAAGTTCCATAGAGGTTGCTGTGTTTTTTCCATAGATTGGTCTTGAACTGTGGAATTTATGTTCTGTTAAAGGCAATGACCTAAATCTATAAATTATACACAGTGTGATTCAGTGCAGATGACATTTCAGGATGAAATAAATTAAAGCCTGCCCTGTGGTGAAGGAAGATTTTAAGATGTACTTCAGCAAGAGAATCAAGCAAAATGTATGCATGTTTGAAGTTAAGTGTGCCAAGACACATAAGTACACATAAGTACCTTCATAATATGGACTTCTTTAATCTAAAATAGTTTTTGCAAGGCAAGTACTCTTATTTTAGGTATACATACTCAAGTATAAACACCGTCACCCTCTGTGCTACAAACCAGCAATAACCAACACAAAGTCAGGCTTGTATCAGTCACACTAATATTTTGGGTTATTGCCTGGTACCAGTTCATTCATAGTTTTGCAGATGTTTTCTTGTATGAAAATTGCATTTGTCTCTCTATTAAAATGTGACAGACACAGAAACAGTTCCCAAAGTGGAAAATCATTTGTGGCCAACAAACACAACTGTACAAACACTGATCTTGCCTGTTGTCCCATCTACAATAGGCTAGCCTTCACTATATACAGCCTTTACAGTTTCTTTCACTTTCCTTCTCTCACAGAGGTGTGACTTCCTGTAGTCGGCCAATCTGTAAATACTGACAAAGACAGAGTCTACATACAGTGCACCTGTGTAGCAGTACACAGAGTAAACACTGGTAAAATTGCCTGGCTGAATGGTAAATGGAAGATTGCCTCTTGTTCTTATCCTGAAATTTGATGGGTTGTGTTTAATTGAATGATGAATACCACCATGAAGAATCTCTTCAGATAAATGACCTCTGGGGTCTGCGGCCTGTTGAGGCTCTAGCATGTTGTCAAGGCCAAGGGACAGGCAATTCCCAAGTTTTTGTTCATGGTTTAATCAGTCTGTCTTATTTTGCCGTTTGAATTAGCCATGTTAACTTTTGTATAACATACTGTTTAATGTAATACTCAGAATACTAGGACAATAGATTGTGAGGGCTTTTATCTATAGCCACTTTAAGCAAGAAAAGGGTTTGGATCAGTCATTTGACTGCCGTGGAAAATGGAAAGCAATAATCTCATTTGAACTGGAATTCCATTTTTGGCCGTGTGGGGTCCCAAGTGTCTTTACTTCTGTCACATGTTTAGTTTACCTTTCTCATTGGTGTATTATGACAGCTAGCGCAGCGGCTATATAGGAAACACGGTATGTAGGTCTCAAGTGGAAACAAATCATCATGCTCACAGAAAACTGACACCCTGTTGTATACAATGCGTTCTAACTCATAAAGATGACTAATACTAATTTTACTTGCACTTTCGCTATTCCACCATTGGGTTTTGCGCTTAAGCACGGTCAGGGGTTTGCTTGTATTTAGGCACATTTCTAAACTCAGCTACAAGTTCATAAATCCTACACTTGGCGCAGGAATGATCCTACGCACCCTTCACGCACAGATATGCGCTTAAGTACGGTTGATAAGCCCCTTGGAAACCATTCACAGTCACAGTCTAACAAAGGTAGTGAAAAAGAAAACTAAAATAATGAATCATTAAAAAATGTTCTAATTTGAATCCATTTGCTTTCGAATTAAATTTTATTAGAATAGGCTATATATTTGTGTTGCTACACGTGCCGGTTTTTCCGGGATTGTTCTCTTTTTTACTGTCTGTCCTGGAAAATTGATTATCAATTGATCAAACTGATCACGCCTATTTGTCCCGATTTTTCTTGAAAATGTATTTCCATTCACATATTCATTAATTTCACTTTTAAATAACCTCAATTGTGCCCCAGTGGTCGGCAGTTGGACCAGACTCCTCCCGCCCCCCCAACTTAGATATGACCACGTATAGACTAGGAAAAGCGACCACCCTCAACCCAGTTATGCTACTTTCTGTTTCGCTTTGTTAAAGAAGTAGGACTTTCAGTCTTCTAGATTTCGTTCCGGCAGAGATCACTTGTTTGTACTCAAAATACACAGAAATTTGTAGTAGTCGATGAAGGCATACAGGTGGGTGTCTGTCACACTTGGGGGGGGGGGGGTGTTTTTTTTAATCATGAACAATTAAGCAATCAACAGGTTCACTTCTTTTTTAGGTTAATGGTATACTATGTGGAAACATTTCATTTTCTTTGCCGGCCGGGATGTGGCTTATTTGGACTTCAGAACCATGGATAAGGTCCGATCACGTGAACACGTCAGAGGATTTACAGCCTCTGCTTTACATTCCTGTACATTTATCAGCTTCAAATCTCGATTTTGAGTTGGATGTTATTATGCCATAGTCCTGTAAGGCAGCCTATAATGACATTATTCAATCTTCACAGCAGACATGGGAGGATCTAGTACAAAGCCAGGTATGTTAAACCTTAGTTTGGTGAGTTTGAAACATTTGAAGAAGAAATCTGGTGTGAATGAACCATAGCAGTGTTGGCCGAGGTTGCCGATTGCTGTCTGTTGATAAAAGAACAAGAAAATTTGATACAACATAGACTGAAAATCAACCTGGCAGCAAACATTAACGTAATGGGCCATTTGAAAATTATGTTTTGAAAATGTTCTTTTTCCTTTGACCTCAAACAATAGGACTGGATTGATTCACACTGTATTTCTCTTTTCAGTCTCTCTTAGGGACAGAATGGATTGATGGAGTATTGTCCCTTGTTCTCTGATGTTAAAATAGAATATATTCAACCTACACTCAAGTCCATTCGAAGTATTTAGCAATTTCGGATTGGATGATATGCATTCTATTCGTCTCTAGAATTAATTTAGCAATATAACACTCGTGGTTGTGAGGTTGTTCGTGGATATCCTCAAGTGTATGGTTGCCTACAGCACTGAGCCTTCAGCTTCGCGCCTGCGGCCGAACCACACCCATGAGTATATCCACAAACTACCTCACTCCCACTTATGTTATATTGCTTAATTAATTGATTACAAATAAGCTCATGTGCAATTCTACAAGCCCAAGTAAAGCCTTACATTTAGGCTGGGTATCATATGAAGGAGGGCACAACCAACTGGTTTTAATAATGTATAATTTAGTTAAAGAACTGCAGCTTTAGGCTTTAAAATATGGTGTTTAGCAGAAACATGTATCCAAAGTGAATTAAAGTATGAGAATAACAAGAAATACCAACTGATTCTGGCCACCAAATAGAAGGAGACATATAATGGAAAACCATTTTTGCTTCTTGCTTTGAATGGAGGTTGTGCATGGCAATCATGAACATAATCATGGTTGTGCACTCCTTCATATGAAAATATTGAACTTAGTAATAGCCACTATGAATAGAACAAAACAATTGTTCGACCGAGGTTGCCAAAGAGGGTGCCATTTGGTCAAAATGACCATTTCGATACTCAGCCTCAATTTAAAGGGTTAAGTCCAAGATGAGACCTAGAAAGCAGAAAATGCGCTCAAGACCAGACTTGAGAACTAAAACACTAACAAGGTGCAAAACTTCATTCATCTATTCTATGTCCCCTTTAAGAACCAGTGGAAACTTGTTCACCTCCATTTTGTAACAATCTGACTCTCTTGTCCTCAGAGTTGAAATCGGCCATAAATGACAAGAGAGTGAAACATGGGGAGAATATTGAGTTCCGCTGTGAGGCCAACCTTGAAGATTTGATGGTTAAATGGACAAAAGATGGACAGAGGTTGTACAGTGGAGGTAGAATAACAATTCGTCAGAGTGGGACAAATTTAAGTCTGACAATCACTTGTGCCAAGGAGGAAGATGAGGGCAAATACACTGTAACACTCAGCAATGAATCAGACAGTGTCTCAGATTCTGCCCAAGTCACCGTCCTTGGTAAGTTACGGTGACGGTTATGATCTCATTTTTAATATAGGCTATGTATATATAACAAAATTCTCTTAAATTTTAATATTCTCTTGAGTAATCTGGTCTCGGTATAACATTATGTTTATCTTACAGAGTATGACAAGATGTGGCGATCCGTAGACTGGGGGTAAATATCTCTCCTTTAGTTACAGTTTCCTGATATCATTTGTGTTTGTTTACTCCTATTTTGCATTCCAATGCATTAATGCTGAGTGTTGTCTCAGGAATATAGAATTGACTGAACACTATGTCATAACCTATTAGATAGAGCCGTGTTCTTTGTTTGCAAAATATACAACCTGAGCTCTATAGAGAAAGAGTGAGACGTGACATTGATTATGTGACATTGAGACGTGACATTGATATATACTGACTTTTTCGTGGCTGGCACATGTGCAATTGCATTGGATTTGTGTGCAAATATTAAAGGTTTTAAACCTTAAATAACCGCTAAAACATTCCCTTAAGAGCTACTTGTTTTTTCTGTTACTTCTTATAGGGTAAATGAAACCATCAGGCACAGCTTACAGGACCTGAAACCCAGAAACCCACAGGTCAAACACCTGCGCATCTTGTTGCATGGGCCTGTGGGTTCCGGCAAGTCCAGCATCATCAACTCTATCAACAGCATCTTCCAGGACAGAGTCAAAGTGGGGGCGCTGGCAGCTGCTGTTGCTGGCACCAGTTTCACAAAAATCGTGAGTAACTTTTTAAATGTAGTGAGATTCAACTCATCTCTAACTAGCTAGGCAGTGTGCTTTCTTAAAAAATAATGTGATAATTATAAGTTCCAGAATAGAAGATTAAATACATACAGTATATTTATTTATTTTGTTTTTTTTATATTACCTTTCAGTATAAAACTTAGACAACAAATTAGAGACAGGCAAAACAGAGCTTTGCCATTTGTTTTCAATGACATCATGGGCTTGGAGAAAGCCAGTGATGAGGGTGTGCATCCTGATGACATCATCAGTGCCATAGAAGGACATATTCAAGAGAATTACGAGGTATAAAAAACGTGCACGTGCACACACACACACACACACACACCTCAACACACATATCTCAATTCCTCTGTATATCCTGTACGTACAGTAGAATTGACAATAAATTTGCCTGTACTTGACACCAAACAACCATTAACAGATGGTGCACGTTGCTTGATGTTTTTTGCTCAGTTCAACCCTAGACAGCCACTGTCTGAAAGAGACCCAAGTTACAACCACAGGCCATCAGTGAATGATAAGGTTCACTGTCTAGTTAGCGTAATCCCAGCTGACAAAATCACTCTAATGGATGATGAAATTATTAAGAAGATGCAGGATATCAGAGAACATGCAAGTGACTTGAGTAAGAATCACTATTAATATACTTATGACTACTAGATGGGTTAAATGTTTTAAAGTGGTTTTAATTGCAGGTAGTTTTAAACACAGGTAATTAGAATATTAAGACAAGAAATATTGTTGCCTCATTCTATCTGTATTTGGGTATGTTGAATCTACAGGGATCCCTCAGGCGATCTTTATGACATGTGTGGATTTGGCCTGTCCTCTCGTGAAACATGACCTGCAGCGCATCTATTCAAGTAAACTTGTAAAGAAAAAAGTATGTTTTCGTAGTTGAGCTTGTGTGTGTGTGTGAGAGTGTGAGAGAGAGTGTGTGTTTTCAGCATATAACTACTTATAATCTGTTTTGAATGGTCTTGTATTCAGTTGTTTAGCCCTGATGTTTTTCATTGTGTCCTATATGATTGTATTGAGATTTTATTTGTCATCTCTACCCTTTAAATGTTTTTATTTTTCAGTTAATAAATAAATGCTGTAAAATATAGATTGAAATGTGCATCTGTGTGTGTGTCTGTGTTCAGATGCAAGAGTGCAGCAACAAGCTGGGTGTGCCCATGAACTGCATTTTCCCAGTGAAAAACTACCATGAGGAAAACAACCTGGACCCTCACATGGACAGTTTAATACTGGATGCCCTGAAGAATGTTGTGAACTTTGCTGATGACTATGTGGACACCCTTGAGACAGACTCACAGCCATCACACATAGACACAGAACCATAAACTGATAAGCAGTCAGAGGACTCAAGTCCTGGTAAGTCTGGTGGGTTTGTCAATGACCACAAATCACCTTAAACTTCAGAGCACAGACACACCTCCTCTAAAATATAAAGATACTCTACCAATGGTAATCATTTGGGTGGAACAATAAGCCACAAGAGGTCGTGGGTTATGCTGATTTTTCAATGGCTAAGGCAAAAGTTATTTGGAGGTCCTCTAGCTGAGATTTTACAATGGCATTTTAACTTGTAATTCATAAGTTTGTATAATTAAAATTTAACGTTTACATAATTTCATTTCATTTCTTCTAAAACTATACATAACTTCTGGATTCATTTCTATTTAATGTGCTGTTTTAAAAGGTCCATTTAAAATCACTTGTTGATGTGTTTTTTTATTTATTTTATTTTGTTGCATCATAGAAATGGTATTGCACCTAATGAAAATAATTTTAGCATTTTAGCAAAGGCAAAGGCTATACAGTAAAAAATGAGATTGACAAAGAAGGGAGACTCTTGAGACTCTTTTCCATCTATCTGACTGGATGTGGTACCAGTTCATTCATAGTTTTGCAGATGAAAATTGCATTTGTCTCTCTATTAAAATGTGACAGACACAGAAACAGTGCCCAAAGTGGAAAATCATTTGTGGCCAACCAACACCACTGTACAAACACTGATCTTGCCTGTTGTTCCATCTACAATAGGCTGGCCTAGGCTATATACAGCCTTTACAGTTAACTAATTAGACATGTTAACTTTTGTATAACATACTGTTTAATGTAATACTCAGAATACTAGGACAATAGATTGTGAGGGCTTTTATCTATAGCCACTGTAAGCAAGAAAAAGGTTTGGATCAGCCATTTGACTGCCGTGGAAAATGGAAAGCAATAATCTCATTTGAACTGTAATTCCATTTTTGGCCGTGTGGGGTCCCAAGTGTCTTTACTTCTGTCACATGTTTAGTTTACCTTTCTCATTGGTGTATTATGACCGCTAGCGCAGCGGGTATATAGGAAACACGTTATGTAGGTCTCAAGTGGAAACAAATCATCATGCTCACAGAAAACTGACACCCTGTTGTATACAATGCGTTCTAAATCTTCAAGAGGACTAATACAGTATATCTAACTTATACTACATGTTCAAATGGCTATATGGATTAGTTCTTTTAGTAGCCTAATTATCAATAAAACTGAAATGCGAAACAAATATAAAACATTAATTCATATATGAATTGAGATTCGCGATTTTTACTTGCGCTTTCGCTGTTCCACCATGCGCTTAAGCATGGTCAGGGATTTGCTTGTGTTTAGGCACATTTGTAAGCTCAGCTAGAAGTTCATAAATCCTACACTTGGCGCAGGAATGATCTTACGCACCCTTTACGCACAGATATGCGCTTAAGTACGGTTGATAAGCCCCTTGTAAACCATTCACAGTCACGTCTAAGAAAGGTAGTTTCGAATTATATTTCATTTGAATGGGCTATACATTTGTGTTGCTACACGTAACGGGTTTTCGGCGATTGTTCTCTTTTTTACTGTCTGTCCTGGAAAATTGATCATCAGTTGATCAAACTGATCACGCCTATTTGTCTCGGTTTTTCTTGAAAATGTAGTTCCATTCACATATTCATTAATTTCGCTTTTAAATAACCTAAATTTTGCCCCAGTGGTTGGCAGTTGGACAAGACTCCCCTCACCCCCCAACTTAGATATGACTATATATAGACTAGAAAATAAGCGACCACCCTCCGCCCAGTTAGGCTACTTTCTGTTTCGCTTTGTTAAGGGAGTAGGACTTTCGGTCATCTAACCAAGTTGATTTCGTTCCGGCAGAGATCACTTGTTTGTACTCAAAATATACAGAAAGTGGTAGTGGACGACGAAGGCATACAGGTGAGTGTCTGTCACACTAGGAGAAATGACGCAACGGGATCCGTGTCAGATTAGGCTACTAAAGGTGTCCATTAGCCTTTTCTAAATCCCGAGGTTGTAATACCTTATACGTTGTAATAATTTATAAAGGTAGGATATGGATAATCAGGGTGCGATTTGTCAAAAAAAAAAAAAAAGACACGGGGCGAAGTTGTTTTTTAATCATGAAAAATTAAGCAATCAACAGGTTTAATTCTTTTTTAGGTTAATGGTAGACTCTATGTGCCTAAATTATTAACAGATGAGCGTTCATCTTCAATGCAAACTTAAAAAGACATAAAGCATTTCTTTTCTGTGCCGGCCACGATGTGATGGCTTATTTGGGCTTCAGAACCATGGATAAGGTCCGATCACGCGAACATGTCAGAGAATTGACAGAGGAACATTAGCCTAATGGGATCGATCTGTAAAGCGTAACAATAATGATTTCACATATTATGTCAAAGTAACTAATTATAAAACTAAATAAACAGTTTGCTCGGATGTCGGATTTCATGTGGCCTTTTCGGTTTTCCTGTTGTCGCGTCATGTGCAGCGTGTCGTCCTTCTTTTATCCACATCTCTGCGAACCTCTGCGCAGGGAACGAACACACTTCTGGCCAATTAACAGCGATGAAAAGAAGTTCAGTGTGGACACATTCATTCTGTTGCGCTCATCAGTAAAGATATGATTCATTGCACTAAATCCTCGTTCACATTCTGGAGCGTAGAGACGGCAGAAAACAAGTTGCGGAGATTGTCGTTCGCGAGAGATTACCGACAATTTGCGGTCAGATTGAAAGTAGTAGGCTACTAACAATGTAGATTATAGCTGTGTAAGAAACTGTCACAACCTGATTTCAATTGAAATCGTAATTATTGACGGGGTTTTATCCCAGAGCAGAGGTAAAAACCAGAGGGTGATTTCCCCCATCCCACCTACAAATCGCACCCTGTGGATAATGGTATAATGATGGTAATGTAGTGGCTATATGAAGCACATGTTAACAGGTTCATGCTATTCCATGGTCCTTTCAGGTAATCTAATGCACTGTTGTTAATACTGTGGTATTATGTTTTGTAGATTTACATTAACAAGGCTACTTGTAGTTCTAGAAATTCGAGTTATGTAATCTGTGTTTCACTTTTGCTTTTGCTTTACCAAACAAATAATTCCTGTACATTTATCATCTTCAAATCTCGATTTTGAGTTGGATGTTATTATGCCATAGTCCTGTGAGACAGCCTATAATGACATTATTCAATCTTCACAGCAGACATGGGAGGATCTAATACAAAGCCAGGTATGTTAAACCTTAGTTTGGCGAGTTTTAAACATTTGAAGGAGAAATCCGGTGAGAATGAACCATAGCAGTGTTGGCCGAGGTCGCGTGGATTCGTGGTCGTGAGGTTGTTCGTGGATATCCTCAATTGTATACCTCCAGCACTCAGCCTTCAGCTTCGTGCCTGCGGCCGAACCACACCCATGAGGATATCCACAAACAACCTCACTCCAACTCCAACTTGAGTTATATTGCTTAATTAATTAATTACAAATAAGATCATATGCAATTCTACCAGCCAAATTAAAGCCCTACATTTAGGCTGGGTATTGAAATGGTCCTCTTGGTTAAATGGCGCCCTCTTTGGCAACCACAATTGACCTGCAATTGTTTTGTGCTGTCTGACACCAGTTTTTAGTGGCCATTTCTAAATTCAAGATTTTCACAACCAACTGGTTTTATTTATGTATAATCTTGGTAAAGAAAAAAATGAATTACATGCAGCTTTAGGCTTTAAAATATGTTTTTTAGAAACATGTATCCAAAGTGACAAAGTATAAAAATAACAAGAAGTAACAACTGATTCTGGCCACCAAATAAAATAGTTAAAAGAGACATATAATTGAAAACACTTTTCGCTTCTTTGAATGGAGAGGTTGTGCATGGCCATGATGAACATAAGGCATAGTTGTGCACTCCTTTATATAAAAATATTGAACTTAGAAATAGCCACTTTAAATAGAACAAAACAATTGTTCGACCGAGGTTGCCAAAGAGGGTGCCATTTGGTCAAAATGACCATTTCGATACTCAGCCTCAATTTAAAGGGTTAAGTCCAAGATGAGACCTAGAAAGCAGAAAATGCGCTCAAGACCAGACTTGAGAACTAAAACACTAACAAGGCGCAAAACTTCATTCATCTATTCTATGTCCCCTTTAAGAACCAGTGGAAACTTGTTCACCTCCATTTTGTAACAACCTGACTCTCTTGTCCTCAGAGTTGAAATCGGCCATAAATGACAAGAGAGTGAAACATGGGGAGAATATTGAGTTCCGCTGTGAGGCCAACCTTGAAGATTTGGTGGTTAAATGGACAAAAGATGGACAGAGGTTGTACAGTGGAGGTAGAATCACAATTCGTCAGAGTGGGACAAATTTAAGTCTGACAATCACTTGTGCCAAGGAGGAAGATGAGGGCAAATACACTGTAACACTCAGCAATGAATCAGACAGTGTCTCAGATTCTGCCCAAGTCACCGTCCTTGGTAAGTTACGGTGACGGTTATGATCTCATTTTTAATATAGGCTATGTATATATAACAAAATTCTCTTAAATTTTAATATTCTCTTGAGTAATCTGGTCTCGGTATAACATTATGTTTATCTTACAGAGTATGACAAGATGTGGCGATCCGTAGACTGGAGGTAAATATCTCTCCTTTAGTTACAGTTTCCTGATATCATTTGTGTTTGTTTACTCCTATTTTGCATTCCAATGCATTAATGCTGAGTGTTGTCTCAGGAATATAGAATTGACTGAACACTATGTCATAACCTATTAGATAGAGCTGTGTTCTTTGTTTGCAAAATATACAACCTGAGCTCTATAGAGAAAGAGTGAGACGTGACATTGATTATGTTGACTATATTGACTTCTTTGTGGGTCAGTACTTTTTCGTGGCTGGCAGATGTGTAATTGCATTGGATTTGTGTGCAAATATTAAAGGTTTTAAACTGTAAATAGTTGCTAAAACATTCCCTTAAGAGCTACTTGTTTTTTCTTATAGGGTAAATGCAACTATCAGGCACAGCTTACAGGACCTGAAACCCAGAAACCCACAGGTCAAACACCTGCGCATCTTATTGCATGGGCCTGTGGGTTCTGGCAAGTCCAGCATCATCAACTCTATCAACAGCATCTTCCAGGAGAGAGTCAAAGTGGGGGCGCTGGCAGCTGCTGTTGCTGGCACCAGTTTCACAAAAATCGTGAGTAACTTTTTAAATGTAGTGAGATTCAACTCATCTCTAACTAGCCAGCCAGTGTGCTCTCTTAAAAAACAATGTGATAATTATAAGTTCCAGAATAAATGATTAAATACATACAGTATATTTATTTATTTAATATTTATATTTATTTTGTTTTGTTTTTCATATTACCTTTCAGTATAAAACTTATCAAATTAGAGACAGGCAAAACAGAGCTTTGCCATTTGTTTTCAATGACATCATGGGTTTGGAGAATGACAGTGATGAGGGTGTGCATCCTGATGACATCATCAATGCCATAGAAGGACACATTCAAGAGAATTACAAGGTATAAAAAACACACACATTAAGATAATCATAATAAATTTACCTGTACTTGACGCCAAACAACCATTAACAGATGGTGCACGTTGCTTGATGTTTTTTGCTCAGTTCAACCCTAGATGGCCACTGTCTGAAAGAGACCCAAGTTACAACCACAGGCCATCAGTGAATGATAAGGTTCACTGTCTGGTTAGCGTAATCCCAGCTGACAAAATCACTCTAATGGATGATGAAATTATTAAGAAGATGCAGGATATCAGAGAACATGCAAGTGACTTGGGTAAGAATCACTATTAATATACTTATGACTACTAGATGGGTTAAATGTTTTAAAGTGGTTTTAATTGCAGGTAGTTTTAAACACAGATAATTAGAATATTAAGACAAGAAATATTGTTGCCTTATTCTATCTGTATTTGGGTATGTTGAATCTACAGGGATCCCTCAGGCGATCTTTATGACATGTGTGGATTTGGCCTGTCCTCTCGTGAAACATGACCTGCAGCGCATCTATTCAAGCAAACTTGTAAAGAAGAAAGTATGTTTTCGTAGTTGAGCTTGTGTCATCTCTACCCTTTAAATATTTTTATTTTTCAGTTAATAAATAAATGCTGTAAAATATAGATTGAAATGTGCATCTGTGTGTGTGTCTGTGTTCAGATGCAAGAGTGCAGCAACAAGCTGGGTGTGCCCATGAACTGCATTTTCCCAGTGAAAAACTACCATGAGGAAAACAACCTGGACCCTGACATGGACAGTTTAATACTGGATGCCCTGAAGAATGTTGTGAACTTTGCTGATGACTATGTGGACACCCTTGAGACAGACTCACAGCCATCACACATAGACACAGAACCATCACCTGATGAGCAGTCAGAGGACTCAAGTCCTGGTAAGTCTGGTGGGTTTGTCAATGACCACAAATCACCTTAAAGTTCAGAGCACAGACACACCTCCTCTAAAATATAAAGATACTCTACCAATGGTAATCATTTGGGTGGAACAATAAGCCACAAGAGGTCGTGGGTTATGCAGATTTTTCAATGGCTAAGGCAAGTGTTATTTGGAGGTCCTCTAGCTAAGATTTTACAATGGCATAGAACACTATCTGTTTAAGAATTGATTAATTAAATGTAATTGGTTTTGATCTGGATACATCTTGATTCTTTTGATAGCAATGCACATACTTTGGTCGTTTTAGGTGTTAAGGTATGTGATTTCTGTGATTTCTGAGTTTCTGAGCGCAGAAAACAAATATTTGTCTTTTTCACAGTGTCCGCACAGGATGAGTTGGATTCATTTTACAGACATGAGAGTGAGTATGCTCTAGCTTTCTCTCTCTCTTGCTCACATATCACACGCACACCAAGCACACACACCAAGCACACACACTAAGCACACAGAGAGAAAGTGAAAGAGAGAAAGGCTAAGTTGAGTCTTTACGTGCATTCATGTTCCATTTATGGTCCTGCCAGTGATGATAACTGTTGCTTTTGGTCTTAGCAGTGGGACTTCCAGGGACAGGAAGCACACACACACATAACACAGAGAGAGACTTGAGAGGTTGAATCTCTGTGTGTGTATCTGTTGTTTGTATATATTTTTGCTGTCAATAATGATAATGGTTGTTTTTTTCTATCTCAGGAGTTGTAGTGGGGGACTCAGTGCCTGTTGTCAAACTGGCTGGTCAGTCTAAATGCACACACACACACACACACACACACATACACACACACACACGTCATACAAGAGCAGGAGAGCAGTCAGTAAAACAGCAAACTCAAACACACACTCAGATGCTACACACTCAGCACTCTGTACTGCCTAGCTATCTATTTCAGTGTCACTGTGTGTGTGTGTGTGTCTATACGGAAGGTATTCTAGTGTTGTAGTGTGTATGTGAGAGTGAAGAGATTGTTTCTGTGTGTAGGTTCTAATGCGTTCTGTTTGTGAATTTGAACAGATAGAGAATTTGACCTTGAGTGGAGGAAGGTAAAGTGGGAGTAAGTCCTTTTGTTGTGTGTTTGTTGTCAAGAATGATGATACAGACAGTGGTCATGAATAAAATTTTAACACTAAATACTATGTAAAATGAATGTATAACCTAGATAATGACAGTTTATCAACATAAGATGATAATGTCAGTTATCTATTAAATTGATGTAGACTATTGAAAAAAATCAACAACACTGTTTTACAAATACTTTCATACACCACATAGTGAAGTATCAAATGTTCCTGAATACCTCTGATAATGTGTCTTCCACCGACAGCATTGGTAGCAGAAACAGGATGGAGAAAGAACTGAGAGAATTCCAGCTTCTAAATCCTGACCTCAAACACCTGCGTATCCTTCTGCACGGCCCAGTGGGAGCTGGGAAGTCCAGTTTCATCAACTCCATCAACAGCGTCTTCCAGGGACACACCTGTGCAGGAGCTCTGGTTGCTGCTGATTCTGGCATCAGCTTCACCAAAAAGGTGAGGGGAGACCAGCGGTGGTATCAAACTTCAAAATAAAATTGTCATTCTTTTCTGTCAAAAAGTGTTTAAATGTTTCCTAAGGGGATGTTCAAATGTTTGCTAAGGGAACCAACTTTGTTTGATAGTAACCTCTCAATATTTTAAGTCAGTCAGGACCACTTTAGTCAAAATAGTTTTTTTTAATATTTGCAATAAGTTACACTTGGCGGTATGGCTCTGTTCTGGGACCTTCCTACCCTTCCATGTGCAGACATAGAAAGCATAATGTAGGGAGAGCAGCAAAGAAGATTCCCCCACCAATGACGGGTGGTTAGGGTAGGCAAGGAAAGCAGTGCATTTGCCCTGGCGGATCCATCAAATTATAAATTCCTGAACAATATATTATACTCATGAAAATATATACACAAAAATTCTAAATTTGCTACCATCAAGCTGTATATAACTACGCTAGCATTTATGTTTACGTCCATAAGCATCTAGAAGCAAATTGCAATGGGTGTGTACAAAGTAAACCACAAGTGTACAGAGGGAGATCAACTTATCAAACTAAGTACATTTAAAGGCTACAAAATGTATATTGACCAAATTATATCATGTACAGACTTTGAGGAAACCTGTCATTGTGAATTTGCTTGATAGCAAAATTGGTTAATTTCCTAACATGAAAGGAGTGTATTTTTAAAATTGGTATCTTGTTTCTATCGGTTTCCATCATGAAGTGAGACTGTTTTTCAAATTTTAATTCATTACACAGGCTACATGCCATCCCTGTCTGAATAAAGTTTAAGATATTTCTTAAAGAAACAGATGACAAAAGAGGCTTTAACTGACTCAATTCGGCCTAGATGTTTAGCTGCTAAAAATTGCACTTGTGACAAAACGACAATGAGTGACAATAACCTAAATAATGTGAAAATATGACAAAATAATACCCAGGGCCATAAGGTGACATCCTGACTCCCTCTTTTTATTCTGCTACATCCTTGTAGGCTATAGTTAGATATTTATATTATATATTTAGATATAAATTTGGAATTGTTATGCACACTGGTCACCCTGGAACAGACCTCAATGCACGTCACTGTCCCCCACAAGGAATACAGAACAGAGCAAGAATCGTTGAAAGTTAAGATAAACTATCAGGTGGAGTTGGGGTGGAGGTGGGTAGCAGAGTGGCTTGCAAAGGAAGCGGGGAGAACAGCCATGTTAGAGCAGCTTCAAAGCAGGGCCTGGTGATCTCTTAGCCAATGATGTAGCTAAAGGTAGTCAGCTACTTGACCAAATAATGCAGTCAGCTGACAGTTTGGCATGACTCCATGGCCTGCCAGAACTAACACTATGTTCAATTACTTAGTATATTACCTCTTGAAATATCACAGTATATAGGTATTATGATTTGTGATGTATCATGCTGTCTTATGTGATTCTTAGTATATGCAGCAGGATTGATACCATTGTACAGTGAACAATGTGCTAACCCAAGTAGATGTCACTGTTGTATATTTATTATATAAAGTAATAATTGGTCACATATGTTTGGATTCGCTTCCTTGTAGTACAAAACACATAAATTCAGAAATGGGAAATCTGGACATCTGCCCTTTGTTGTAAATGACATCATGGGTCTTGAGAAAGGGAATTCTGTTGGAGCACACCCCAATGACATCATCAGTGCTTTAAATGGCCACGTGAAAAACAATTACCAGGTATGTGTCACAAGTTAGTTTCAGTAAGCATTAAAGCAATAGTCCAGAGGCAGTCAGCCCTGATTGAGGTTGCTAAAACAGCAGCCAATGCTAACTGTTGAGGTCAAGGAAACTCCCTTTCAATTTAGCGGTTGCTGGTGATTTGCATATTTGGTTTGTTGTACCAAAATCTCTCATTCCCATTCCTACACTCAGCAATCTCAATTAACAGAGCTATGGGTTGACCCTTGACTACCACTTTAATTTACACGCTATTGTTAATTATTATGTTAAAGAGTTCAAAGCTATCTGCATGTTACCTATTGTCTTTCTCATCTAGTTCAAGTCTACATCTCCGTTGTCTGCGGGAGATGCTAACTATGTCGATAGCCCCTCTCTGAGTGACCGGGTGCACTGTTTGGTCAGCGTGGTTCCACTGGACAAGCTCACCATCATGGATGATGATGTCATCAACAAGATGAGAGCTATCAGGGAGGCAGCGAGTGAGATGGGTAGGAACTTATGTCTTGCTGTGAGAAGTAATTCTGCAAACAAGCCTGTGTTAGCTATCAAAACATGTAAATTGTCAGCTAAACTACATAATGCAGACATAGCAACAGTGGTTTAAGTGGGACAGTGAACTCCATTCCGTGTGTATAGGAGATATTAATGCGCTCCAAAGTGTAAAGGCCACTCAGCTTCTGCCATGCATTAATATCTGATATACACACGCCATGTCGTTCATTATCCCTTACGTTTAACGATGTATGTGATTAAGGAGTGTGCTATAATTCAATGCTGTGTTGAAGGTGTCATGACACTTTTCTGCACTATATTGCAGATATTCCGCAAGCCATTGTCATGACAATGGCGGATAAAGCCTGCCCTGTTGTGAAGGAAGATCTTAAGAAGATGTACTTCAGCAAGAGAATCAAGCTAAATGTATGTATGTTTGGAGTTTTCAAGTCAGACATTTTTGACACATCCTTAATTCTGACAGAAGTCCCTTCATAATATGGAGTGATCCTTTAATCTAAAATAGTTTTTGCAAAGTAAGTATTCTTTTATTTTAGGTATACATACTCAAGTTTTATAAACACTGTCACCCTCTCTGTGTGTGTGTGTGTGTGTGTGTGTGTGTGTGTGTCTGTGTCTGTGTTTAGATGCAGGAGTGTAGTAACAGACTGGGTGTCCCAATGAACTGCATCTTCCCAGTGAAAAACTACCATGAGGAAACAGACTTGGACCAGGAGATGGACTGCCTCATCCTAACTGCTTTGAGGCAGATTGTTCATTTTGCTCATGAATATATAGACTCTCTAGATGATTAATTTTTCTGTTGTGAAAGATGAAACTTAATGTTGGTGGCTGTTATGTCCCCAAATACAGTTCTCTTACGTTATTTATGGTAAAATAATTAGTGTAGTAGGCTACATCTCTACCTGTTGTGTTTTATACAAAATGTAGCACCATGCTTGTCAACAATTACAATATATATTGTAATTGTTTACTGCAAAAAACAAATGTAGACATTAAAATCGAAGTATGAGAAGTAACCTTAAAAGAAAGGAAGCCACTTTAAAAAACTTTAAAAGCCAGGGCCATGGGATAGTGAATCCAGACTGATGCTATAACACATTTTTGCATTTGACCGAAGTTTTATCAACTTTATTTTGAAAAAAAAAAGTCTTGTTAGATAAATTTGCATTTTAATGTATAATTTAAAAAAAATCAGATGACAAAAACAACAATGATGAAATAATAAATAATCCAACAATTTTATTTACTTTTTGAACTAGAGCTGGATTTTTTTATTTTTGCATTGTACTCACCAGAGGGCACAATAGCATCTATTCTGATGAGTCCAAGAAAATTTAGGATTTAGCCAAATGGCTCTATAAATGTGACATACTGTTCCAAACAAAAATGTGAAATTTGTTTATCTATGTATTTTTGTTGTGGGATGTTCCATTGACTTCGATAGGCCTTTCAAACGTTCAGAGGTCTGTTACTTTTGTGACTGTTGCAAAAATATAATGATTGTGTTTCATTTTCACATCATCACATCTGCAAATAGATATTCACTTATCACAAATGGAACTGCATCATATTTTCACCCAAGCAGTCAAGACTTTACCCACTGATCATGAAACAACAGCTACAGGGGTAATTAATCTAGTCCTTGCATACAGTTTAGGCTCAGCTATGAGTGTTTCAGTTTTAAAGTGAAGAGCTCATGTAAAATATTTGCTGATGCACACAGTTTGTGTGCTACTAGAAAACCCAACCCAAGTTTAAACAACTCTTATCAGGTTGTCCTTGTTTGAGAGAAGTTCATACACAGACAGACACACCCACCTGCCAATGTGCCATAGCATGAAATGTAATGATCTTTCTACCTAACATTACTGCACTTTTGGAATTTTTCAAGGCATACATTTAATATATGCCATGTGTATATTTGAATAATTACAGTATAATATTTACATAAATCCTAAAAGGGCATATTTTGATATGATGATATATATAGGCAACATAAACAATGGAACACCAATAGACAGAGATGTTCACAAGTCCAGTTAAGAAAGTGGTGTTTTTGTCATTTGTATATCACCTTGGAAAAAGTGAATTGCATCCTCCATGTGAAAAACTACCATAAGAAAACACGATGCAGAAAATGAAAATCTTTACTGCTGTAATTCCCCAGAATTCAGAATATTTATCTCGTTATACCTATTTTAAGATTTATTTATTTGCTGAGGCAGAATTATTTGGCTTGTTTTAGTATATTTTGTCTTGAATGAATTGTCTTACTTAGATAATATAACTAATTCTTAGGTAATTTTACTCATTTTTAGGAGGGGAAAAGCATTCTGAGCATTTGTCAGACAGATATTGAAGGTAATTTTACTTGTTTCAGTTTATTTCATCTAGACAAGTAAGGCTAAACTTAACTTAAAGATAATCACCATTGGTGATTTCAAACAAAATTATCTGTCACTGCAGCAAGACAGTGGCACTTAAAAATTACTTTTTAACATTTGTCTGCGAGCAGCAATATTAGGGCCAAGCATCATAACTGAACAGCGTTACCATACCATGGGACATATCATGGATTTTGGTCAATGCCAATGTGACAAATGCTCACACTGTTTTGTGATAAACAGTCACAGATTTTCCATTCGACCTCACATGTTTTGTGACTGCCTCAAAATTCGGGTTGCTGTATTGTATTAAAAATTCCATGCATCAAAATGGCAATAGGTAGCTTTTATGGGGCTTGATCTAAACATTACATGTGCCAACCTTCAATTCATGGTCTGTAAAACCCTACTGAAAACGTTTTTGAGAGAATCCAAATTTCCAAACTCCATCAATAAATACATCTACATGTATTTAACACAGTTTGAATTCCAAACCCTAAGCCTGAGCCCTGACCTCTCAAAGACTGAACTCTACATGTATCATAAAGGCAATTGATGCCAGTTGAAGTCCAAAGTTGAAGAGTAGTCACACATATTTTGTATTTTCATTTTCAATTTCTTATAATGAAGGATCTTTCTAAGAGATGCCCATGCAGACAGACACATAAAAGGTAATCTCAATCAGCTTATCAGATGATTGAGGTCAACTCCAACACAGCAAAAGTGACCTCTGAATGATTCAATTACTTTCTCTTTTCCTTTTTTGTCCTTCAACTGATCTCTTCTACAACAACAATTACCACGCACATTGTCTAGCAATAAAGTATATTTCATAATTAATTTCTGCCCAGTCATTCAGAAGATTAAACAGTCCACTCTGTCAGGAAACAGACAGGGTGGACCACGTTTGCAGCGAGTTGCAAAAGTCTTTATTTAAGGGTTAGGGAAATTGGAGTGTGGGTGTGCTCTGTGAGAGCGCCCTCGGCGCGGAGGAGTAGGAAGCGTGCAGAGCGGGGAGGGGCAGGCAGGAGCACTCGTGGTCAGGCAGGCCGTGAGTCAGAAGCCGGGGCAGGAGAGCAGGCGAGAGTCGTAGGCAGGCGGCGGGTCAGACACCAGGGCTGGGACGTAGAGCGTAGTCAAGGCAGATCACGGGTCGGAAACCAGGAGAGGCAGACGGAGAACAAGTCGTGGCCAGGCAACGGGTCAATATCACGGGCAGAGAGGCAGAGGCGTAGGTCACAGGCAGTCCGAGTTCGGCAACAGGCAGATGATCTTTAAGAGTAGAGAACAAACAGGGACAGAACGGAAAACAGACCGGAGAACAGAACCCTTGGGGGAAAAACAAACGCGGGTAAACAATCAGGGGAAACAACGAGACAGAGAGAGTCAGAATTTGTATGCGTGCAGGTTCGCTAAGTCACCGACGGGGAGTGAAGGAAACAGAGGGAATAAATAACCAGGGCAATCGGGGAAGACAAGACACAGGTGGGGGCAATCAGTAAAGACAGGTGAAAGGGATCCAGTGATTAACGGGGAATGAGGAAGAATGAGGATAGAATGATTGAAACCAATGAAACCCGTTAGTGAAGCAGACAGGGAGAGAACGTGAAGAAACAGAGGTAGACAAAACAGGGTGGTGACAGAACCCCCCCCCCAAGGGACGGCCCCAGAAGTCCCAAAAGATAACACCATCCCGGGTGGGCGGAGGGGGAAAACCTGGTGGAGGGATTAGTACTCCTCGGAGCGATCCGACGCCTCGGCCTCATCCCCGGAGGATGCCTGGGACTCATCTCCATTGGAGGGCAGGATTGGAGCTGGTGCAGGATCAGGGACTGTGCTGGCAGTCCGGTGGGTACCCTTTGGCCGACCCCGACGGAGAGATGGTTGATCCGGATGCTGCTGGTGAAAATCAGTGATTAAGGACCGGTCCAGAATCCTGCTGGCGCGGACCCAGGATCTCTCCTCTGGACCGTACCCCTCCCAGTCCACCAGGTACTGGATGCCACGGCCCCTCAGACGGGACCTGAGCAGACTGCGCACAGTGTATACCGGTCCACTGTCGGTGAGCCGGAGGTCGTGGTACCGCCGGCACCAATGGGCAGTTGTGGACAGGTTTGATTCTTGACACATGGAAGGACGGGTGTACCTTCATGCTGCTGGGAAGCCGGAGCCGGACCACCGTCGGACTGATTACCCGCTCAATGGGGAATGGACCCAGGAACCAGAGGGCCAGCTTGCGCAACTCCACTTGCAGCGGGAGGTCTTTGGCCGAGAGCCACACCTTCTGACCCACCCGGTACGTGGGGGCAGGGACACGATGGCGGTTGGCTCTGGCCGAGTAACTGGTGACTGTTCGGAGGAGAGTGGCGCGAGCCCGTGCCCAGGTGCGGCGGCAGTAGCGAGCGTTAGCCAAGGCTGAGGGACAGGAAACCTCCTTCTCCTGGCTGGGAAACAGGGTAGGCTGGTAACCATACACGCATTGGAAGGGAGACATACCGGTGGCAGAACAGGATAGGGAGTTGTGGGCATACTCCACCCAAAGCAGCTGTTGGGACCACGTGAGAGGATTCTTGGAGGCCGTACAACGAAGAGCCTTCTCCAATTCCTGGTTGATCCTCTCGGTCTGCCTGTTAGACTGGGGGTGGAAGCCGGAGGATAGACTAACCGTGGCCCCCAGTAGGTGGCAGAACTCCTTCCAGAAGGTGGAGGTAAACTGGGGACCACGGTCAGAGACAATATCGGAGGGGATGCCGTGATGGAGCACCTCAGGGGAGCTTAGGCAAGGGGATAAAATGGGCCATCTTACTTACCTGGCATCCTCATTTAGAAAGCACTGGCATTCAGTATCATTTACGGACACCACTGCTACATAATATACATCAGCACAGATTGACTTTTCTCTCACAGTCATGCACATGCTTTTTTGAGCAGGAAAAGAAAATAATGGCAATGTTTTAATATGATGTCAGGCTGTGATATCATACCTCTGCCACTAAGCAATAACAAAACACTTTGCTCATTCTAGATAAAATATTGATAAAAAATATATATATATGGTACTGGACACACACACACACACATACACACACACACATATATATATATATATCACTATATAAAATATAAAAATATCAGGAAATGAGTTTTGGTCCATATCGCCCAGCCCTACAGTCCTGACTGAGCCCCTTACCTTTTATCAACTAATCTTTCTGTGATCTGAGGAAAAATACCCACTGTATGTTTGAAAACATAATTCTAAAGGAACTACAATTTTATATTATGCTATACCTACTTAATATGATCTGTAAATAAACATAAACAAATAAACAAAATTCTTACCAGTCTTACCAGTTGTCCTTCTTACATCACTAAGCACTGTCACTGTCATTACTCTGGCTGTTGAACTATCAGTCTGAAAAAGCTTTTCCAAGCTAGGCCTGTGTTAAAACCTCCCTTTTCACTTTTGACTTTTGATTTGACTAAATTGATCTTTAACTTGTGATATGACATGAAACACTGCAGTGCTACAGGTGTGGGTGTCAAAATAGTAGACTGCAACTAACAGATGGAGAGGTAAGTGTATTAACATACTGTTGCTAGAGAACTTGCCGTTAAGCAGCTCTGTTTGGATATCTTACACAAATTCAAGCAGTTACAATAGATGATGTTCACGCAGACAGACTGACTGTCTCTCCAGTTGGTACACTGCAACACAGCAAAAGTGACCTTTGTGTGTTTGAATAAAATCACGCTGCCCCTCCCCCCAGGAATGCAAGAACCAAACCACCTGAGCCAACGAAATTTGGGTGGTATGTAGGTCTCAGGGAGCCACATCAAACAAGTCTTCCTTTTTTACTACATTTTCATCAGCGATTCCGGGGACACTACACACTGGGGCCGGTGGGCCGAAAGTCGGTGGGCATGTAGTCCCAGTAAGTTCATAGTGCCTAGTAAATTTTTTTTCCCCAGAGACTGCTCTCTGTGTTGGCCCCCATAACACAGGTTGGTAAGACACAGTTTTCATGGAATAACTTTAGTTCAGGAATTTCAGTGGAAGATCTCAATGAGCTGCATCCAGGAAGCCCTCAACCTCCCATGTGTGGCGTAGTGCCACCTATTGACTCAAAAAAAATGCAATATTTTGGAGCAATTACCTTCAGAGATTGTCAGGACACCAAAATACTGGGTGCAAAATGTTCACTTGAATATTCATTACAAAACAAAAATATTTTTTGACACCGACACCCTACTACATTCCTACACTCAGACCATGTAAGCTATTTTGGTCTGTGGCGATATCTTCACCCCTTGTTTTTAAAGCAAAGAGATGAAGATTTACACTAAAAATTGTAACACTAGCTTAGACATGAGGTTAGACTGTATATTTGGCAGAGCATTACAGCTAAAATCACTAACGTACAGGCTGAATCCCAATGTCCTCACTAACCCTCAGCCCTTACTTAAGTCCTGACCTAACTGGCATGTATCAGCTAGTTATAACAATGATTCATGCCTGTTAAAGGCCTTCAGGGTTCATGCACACTTGTATTTTCACTTTCAATTTCTTATAATGAGGGATCTTTGCAAGAGAAGCCCACACACATAGACACATAAAAGATGAACTCAATTGCCTTATCAGTTGGGTAACAGATCAGAATCCAAAACAGTAAAAGTGACCTATGAACAGAATATTCTACTCTATCTACCCCTGCAGACTGTTAATGTATTTTTCCTTAAATCCATTAAATAATAAATAAATGCTGTAAAATATAGATTGAAATGTGCATCTGTGTGTGTGTCTGTGTTCAGATGCAAGAGTGCAGCAACAAGCTGGGTGTGCCCATGAACTGCATTTTCCCAGTGAAAAACTACCATGAGGAAAACAACCTGGACCCTCACATGGACAGTTTAATACTGGATGCCCTGAAGAATGTTGTGAACTTTGCTGATGACTATGTGGACACCCTTGAGACAGACTCACAGCCATCACACATAGACACAGAACCATCACCTGATGAGCAGTCAGAGGACTCAAGTCCTGGTAAGTCTGGTGGGTTTGTCAATGACCACAAATCACCTTAAAGTGCAGAGCACAGACACACCTCCTCTAAAATATAAAGATACTCTACCAATGGAAATCATTTGGGTGGAACAATAAGCCACAAGAGGTCGTGGGTTATGCTGATTTTTCAATGGCTAAGGCAAGAGCTATTTGGAGGTACTCTAGCTAAGATTTTACAATGGCATAGAACACTATCTGTTTAAGAATTGATTCATTAAATCTAATTGGTTTTGATCTGGATACATCTTGATTCGTTTGATAGCAATGCACATACCTTGGTCATTTTAGGTGTTAAGGTATGTGATTTCTGTGATTTCTGAGTTTCTGAGCACAGAAAACAAATATTTGTCTTTTTCACAGAGTTTGCACAGGATGAGATATCTACAGACATGAGAGTGAGTATGCTCTAGTTGTAATGGGGACTAAGTTGAGTCTTTAGTGCATTCTGTTCCATTTTGTCAGTGATGATAACTGGCTGGTCAGTCTAAATGCACACACACACATGCGTCATACAAGGGCAGGAGAGCAGTCAGTAAAACAGCAAACTGAAACACACACTCAGATGCTACACACTCAGCACTCTGTACTGCCTAGCTATCTATTTCAGTGTCACTGTGTGTGTGTGTGTGTCTATACGGAAGGTATTCTAGTGTTGTAGTGTGTATGTGAGAGTGAAGAGATTGTTTCTGTGTGTAGGTTCTAATGCGTTCTGTTTGTGACTTTGAACAGATAGAGAATTTGACCTTGAGTGGAGGAAGGTAAAGTGGGAGTAAGTCCTTTTGTTGTGTTTTTGTTGTCAAGAATGATGATAAAGGCAGTGGTCATGAATAAAATTTTAACGTTAAATACTATCCAAAATGAATGTATATCCTACATAATGACAGTTTATCAACATAAGATGATAATGCCAGTTATCTATTAAATTAATTAAATTAAATTAAATTAAATTAAATTAAAATCAACAACACTGTTTTACAAGTACTTTCATACACCACATAGTGAAGTATCAAATGTTCCTGAATACCTCTGATAATTTGTCTTCCACCGACAGCATTGGTAGCAGAAACAGGATAGAGAAAGAACTGAGAGAATTCCAGCTTCTAAATCCTGACCTCAAACACCTGCGTATCCTTCTGCACGGCCCAGTGGGAGCTGGGAAGTCCAGTTTCATCCACTCCATCAACGGCGTCTTCCAGGGACACGTCTGTGCAGGAGCTCTGGTTGCTGCTGAATCTGGCATCAGCTTCACCAAAAAGGTGAGGGGAGACCAGCGGTGGTATCAAACTTCAAAATAAAATTGTCATTCTTTTCTGTCAAAACGTGTTTAAATGTTTCCTAAGGGGATGTTCAAATGTTTGCTAAGGGAACCAACTTTGATTGATAGTAACCTCTCAATATTTTATAAGTCAGTCAGGACCACTTTAGTCAAAATAGTTTTTTTAATATTTGCAATAAGTTACACTTGGCAGTATGGCTCTGTTCTGGGACCTTCCTACCCTTCCATGTGCAGACATAGAAAGCATAATGTAGGGAGAGCAGCAAAGAAGATTCCCCCACCAATGACGGGTGGTTAGGGTAGGCAAGGAAAGCAGTGCATTTGCCCTGGCGGATCCATCAAATTATAAATTCCTGAACAATATATTATACTCATGAAAATATATTCACAAAACATTCTAAATTTGCTACCATCAAGTTCTATATAACTATGCTAGCATTTATGTTTACGTCCATAAGCATCTAGAAGCATATTGCAATGGGTGTGTACAAAGTAAACCACAAGTGTACATGGGGATCAACTTATCAAACTAAGTACATTTAAAGGCTACAAAATGTATATTGACCAAATTATATCATGTACAGACTTTGAGGAAACCTGTCATTGTGAATTAGCTTGATAGCAAAAATTGGCTAATTTCCTAACATGAAAGGAGTGTATTTTTAAAATTGGTATCTTGTTTCTAGCGGTTTCCATCATGAAGTGAGACTGTTTGTGGTGCTGTATAGTGGAAAGTTCTTCAAATTTTAATTAATTACACAGGCTACATGCCATCCCTGTCTGAAAAAAGTTTAAGATATTTCTTAAAGAAACAGATGACAAAAGAGGCTTTAACTGACTCAATTCGGCCTAGTTGTTTAGCTGCTAAAAAATGCAGTTATGGCAAAATGAATGGCAAAAGCAGACACAAACTGGCCATATATCCAGAACAACTAAAATACAGACCATCACACTGAGTGATAATAACCTAAATAATGTGAAAATATCTCAAGACAAAATAATACCCAGGGCCATAAGGTGACATCCTGACTCCCTCTTTTTATTCTGCTATATCCTTGTAGGCTATAGTTAGATATTTATATTATATATTTAGATATAAATTTGGAATTGTTATGCACACTGGTCACCCTGGAACAGACCTCAATGCACGTCACTGTCCCCCACAAGGAATACAGAACAGAGCAAGAATCGTTGAAAGTTAAGATAAACTATCAGGTGGAGTTGGGGTGGAGGTGGGTAGCAGAGTGGCTTGCAAAGGAAGTTTGACAGTTTGGCATGACTCCATGGCCTGCCGAACCAACATTATATTCAATTACTTAGTATATTACCTCTTGAAATATCACAGTATATAGGTATTATGATTTGTGATGTATCATGCTGTCTTATGTGATTCTTAGTATATGCAGCAGGATTGATACCATTGTACAGTGAACAATGTGCTAACCCAAGTAGATGTCACTGTTGTATATTTATTATATAAAGTAATAATTGGTCACATATGTTTGGATTCGCTTCCTTGTAGTACAAAACACATAAATTCAGAAATGGGAAATCTGGACATCTGCCCTTTGTTGTAAATGACATCATGGGTCTTGAGAAAGGGAATTCTGTTGGAGCACACCCCAATGACATCATCAGTGCTTTAAATGGCCACGTGAAAAACAATTACCAGGTATGTGTCACAAGTTAGTTTCAGTAAGCATTAAAGCAATAGTCCAGAGGCAGTCAGCCCTGATTGAGGTTGCTAAAACAGCAGCCAATGCTAACTGTTGAGGTCAAGGAAACTCCCTTTCAGTTTAGCGGTTGCTGGTGATTTGCATATTTGGTTTGTTGTACCAAAATCTCTCATTCCCATTCCTACTGAAATCACTCAGCAATCTCAAATAACAGAGCTATAGGTTGACCCTGGACTACCACTTTAATTTACACGCTATTGTTAATTATTATGTTAAAGAGTTCATAGAGTGTTTTAATGTCTGAAAGCTATCTGCATGTTACCTATCGTCTTTCTCATCTAGTTCAAGTCTACATCTCCGTTGTCTGCGGGAGATGCTAACTATGTCGATAGCCCCTCTCTGAGTGACCGGGTGCACTGTTTGGTCAGCGTGGTTCCACTGGACAAGGTCACCATCATGGATAATGATGTCATCAACAAGATGAGAGCTATCAGGGAGGCAGCCAGTGAGATGGGTAGGAACTTATGTCTTGCTGTGAGAAGTAATTCTGCAAACAAGCCTCTGTTAGCTATCAAAACATGTAAATTGTCAGCTAAACTACATAACGAAGACGTGGCGACAGTGGGACAGTGCCATGCCATGCCAACTCCATGCCATGTGTATAGGAGATATTAATGTGCTCCAAAGTGTAAAGGCCACTCAGCTTCTGCCATGCATTAATATCTGATATACACACGCCATGTCGTTCATTATCCCTTACGTTTAACAATGTATGTGATTAAGGAGTGTGCTATAATTCAATGCTGTGTTGAGGGTGTCATGACACTTTTCTGCACTATATTGCAGATATTCCGCAAGCCATTGTCATGACAATGGCGGATAAAGCCTGCCCTGTGGTGAAGGAAGATCTTAAGAAGATGTACTTCAGCAAGAGAATCAAGCAAAATGTATGTATGTTTGGAGTTTTCAAGTCAGACATTTTTGACACATCCTCAATTCTGACAGAAGTCCCTTCATAATATGGAGTGATCCTTTAATCTAAAATAGTTTTTGCATGGTAAGTATTCTTTTATTTTAGGTATACATACTCAAGTTTTATAAACACTGTCACCCTCTGTGTGTGTGTGTGTGTGTGTGTGTGTGTCTGTGTTTAGATGCAGGAGTGTAGTAACAGACTGGGTGTCCCAATGAACTGCATCTTCCCAGTGAAAAACTACCATGAGGAAACAGACTTGGACCAGGAGATGGACTGCCTCATCCTAACTGCTTTGAGGCAGATTGTTCATTTTGCTCATGAATATATAGACTCTCTAGATGATTAATTTTTCTGTTGTGAAAGATGAAACTTAATGTTGGTGGCTGTTATGTCCCCAAATACAGTTCTCACGTTATTTATGGTAAAATAATTAGTGTAGTAGGCTACATCTCTACCTGTTGTGCTTTATACAAAATGTAGCACCATGTTTGTCAACAATTACAATATATATTGTAATTGTTTACTGCAAAAAAAATGTAGACATTAAAATCAAAGTATGAGAAGTAACCTTAAAAGACTCAGCCACTTTAACCATGAACAACAGGGCCATGGGATAATGAATCCAGACTGATGCTATAACACATTTTTGCATTTGACCGAAGTTTTATCAACTTTATTTTGAAAATAAAAGTCTTGTTAGATATATTTGCATTTTAATGTATAATTCAAAAAAAATAAATGATGAAATAATAAATAATACAACAATTTTATTTACTTTTTGAACTAGAGCTGGATTTTTTTTATTTTTGCATTGTACCCACCAGAGGGCACAATAGCATCTATTCTGATTTTAGAATTTTAGGATTTAGCCAAATGGCTCTATAAATGTGACATACTGTTCCAAACAAAAATGTGAAATTTGTTTATCTATGTATTTTTGTTGTGGGATGTTCCATTGACTTCG
The DNA here is from genome assembly GCA_027481765.1 of Tenualosa thibaudeaui. Taxonomy (NCBI): domain Eukaryota; kingdom Metazoa; phylum Chordata; class Actinopteri; order Clupeiformes; family Clupeidae; genus Tenualosa; species Tenualosa thibaudeaui. Next base: position 26,336 of record JAIFZK010000114.1, on the reverse strand, counting down.
ATAGGCCTTTCAAACGTTCAGAGGTCTGTTACTTTTGTGACTGTTGCAAAAATATAATGATTGTGTTTCATTTTCACATCATCACATCTGCAAATAGATATTCACTTATCACAAATGGAACTGCATCATATTTTCACCCAAGCAGTCAAGACTTTACCCACTGATCATGAAACAACAGCTACAGGGGTAATTAATCTAGTCCTTGCATACAGTTTAGGCTCAGCTATGAGTGTTTCAGTTTTAAAGTGAGAGCTCATGTAAAATATTTGCTGATGCACACAGTTTGTCTAAGAGATGCCCATGCAGACAGACACATAAAAGGTCATCTCAATCAGCTTATCAGCTGATTGAGGTCAACTCCAACACAGCAAAAGTGACCTCTGAATGATTCAATTACTTTCTCTTTTCCTTTTTTGTCCTTGAACTGATCTCTTCTAAAACAACAATGACCACCAACATTGTCTAGCAATAAAGTATATTTCATAATTAATTTCTGCCCAGTCATTCAGAAGATTAAACAGTCCACTCTCAACTTTTTCTTATATTTTTGCTTATATTTTCATACTTTGACATGGAACGGAACTCTGTCCACCTCTGCACACTGTTAATAATTATAATTCTTATTTTCTTAAATCCATTCACTTGTAATGTACAAAAAAATGAGTTTCTGCCTTTTTGCAATGTTGGTGTCTCATTGAAACATATAGGAAACAATGTACAACAGATCAAGGACAGCACAGAGGGTCTTGAAGATGAACACACATTACTCTACATAATAAATAATTAAAATAAATCCTGGCATCCTCATTTAGAAAGCACTGGCATTCAGTATCATTAAGTGACACCCCTGCTACATAATACACATCAGTACAGATTGACTTCTCAGTTTCTCTCACAGTCATGCACATGCTTTTTTGAGCAGGAAAAGAAAATAATGGCAATGTTTTAATATGATGTCAGGCTGTAATATCATACCTCTGCCACTAAGCAATAACAAAACACTTTGCTCATTCTAGATATTGATATTGATGAAATATTGATAAAAAAAATATAGTACTGGACACACACACACACACACACACACACACACACACACATATATATATATATATATATAATATAAAAATGTCGGGATATGAGTTTTGGTCCATATCGCCCAGCCCTACAGTCCTGACTGAGCCCCTTACCTTTTATCAACTAATCTTTCTGTGATCTGAGGAAAAACACCCACTGTATTTTTGAAAACATAATTCTAAAGGAACTACAATTTTATATTATGCTATACCTACTTAATATGATCTGTAAATAAACATCCTTACCAGTTGTCCTTCTAACATCACTAAGCACTGTCACTGTCATTACCCTGGCTGTTGATCAGTCTGAAAAAGCTTTTCCAAGCTAGGCCTGTGATCTTTAACTTGTGATCTGACATGAAACACTGCAGTGCTACAGGTGTGGGTGCCAAAACAGTAGACTGCAAATAACAGATGGAGAGGTAAGTGTATTAACATACTGTTGCCAGAGAACTTGCCGTTAAGCAGCTCTGTTTGGATATCTTACACAAATTCAAGCAGTTACAATAGATGATGTTCATGGACACAGACTGACTGTCTCCAGTTGGGAGAGCAACACAGCAAAAGTGACCTTTGTGTGTTTGAATAAAATCACGCTGCCCCTCCCCCCAGGAATGCAAGAACCAAACCACCTGAGCCAACGAAATTTGGGTGGTATGTAGGTCTCAGGGAGCCACATCAAACAAGTCTTCCTTTTTTACTACATTTTCATCAGCGATTCCCGGGACACTAAACACTGGGGCCTTTGAAAGTCGGTGGGCGTGTAGTCCCAGTAAGTTCATAGTGCCTAGTAAAGTTTTTTTCCCCAGAGACTGCTCCCTGTGTTGCCCTCCCTGTAACACAGGTTGGTAAGACACAGTTTTCATGGAATAACTTTAGTTCAGGAATTTCAGTGGAAGATCTCAATGAGCTGCATCCAGCAAGTCCTCAACCTCCCATGTGTGGCGTAGTGCCACCTATTGACTAAAAAAAATGCAATAATTTGGAGCAATTACCTTCAGAGATTGTCAGGACACCAAAATACTGGGTGCAAAATGTTCACTTGAATATTCATTACAAAACAAAAATATTTTTTGACACCGACACCCTACTACATTCCTACACTCAGACCATGTAAGCTATTTTGGTCTGTGGCGATATCTTCACCCCTTGTTTTTAAAGCAAAGAGATGAAGATTTACACTAAAAAATTGTAACACTAGCTTAGACATGAGGTTAGACTGTATATTTGGCAGAGCATTACAGCTAAAATCACTAACGTACAGGCTGAATCCCAATGTCCTCACTAACCCTCAGCCCTTACTTAAGTCCTGACCTAACTGGCATGTATCAGCTAGTTATAACAATGATTCATGCCTGTTAAAGGCCTTCATGAACACTTGTATCTTCACTTTCAATTTCTTATAATGAGGGATCTTTGCAAGAGAAGCCCACACACATAGACACATAAAAGATGAACTCAATTACCTTATCAGTTGGGTAACAGATTTCATCAGAATTCAACACAGTAAAAGTGACCTATGAACGGAATATTCTTCTCTATCTACCTCTGCAGACTGTTTTTTTCCTTAAATCCATTCACTTCTAACGTGCCTCTTTGCAATGTCAATCTCTCATTGAAAAAATAGGAAAAAATGTATAACCGACCAAGGACAGCACTGATGGTGTGCCAGTTTTACCACAGGGCCAGTGATCAGACCTTTATCCAGTTGCTCTAAAGCTCAATTATTTCTCTGAATGATTAGATCCTGAAAATGAGCACACAACACTCTTTCCGTGCTCACTTAGAAAGCACTGGCATTTAGTATCATTAACTGAAATCACTACTATACAACACACATAACTCTCTAGCTCTGATGTGTTAAGCAAGAATTCTTAAGACATCACATCAAGACAGATTGATTGTTCTCAGTTGCAACTTTTCACAGTATTTCTCACGGTCCAGCTACTCACCCAGCAAAAAACATGAATAGAACGTGAATGTGTGGACTAGTAGGCTAGCCTACATTGCGCTGACAATTGAGGTGACAAAGTGATGTGGGCAAGATAAAATCATTTAAACTTATGCACAAAGCGAGTAAAGTGATTACCAGTGTGAATGAGGGACAGCAGCCTACCTACAATTGACATTTAACAACATTTAACATTTGACAACAGCAAGTTCCATAGAGGTTGCTATGTGTTTTTTCCATAGATTGGTCTTGAACTGTGGCATGTATGTTCTGTTAAAAGCAATGACCTAAATCTATAAATACATATTGTGATTCAGTGCAGATGACATTTCAGGATGAAATAAATTTAAAATTTTTAAATTTTGACCCTGGCTACAGTATGTTTATTGAGTTCTCCGTCAAGGGTCCTGTAACATTTCTTCAGGCATTGGAAGAGCTGACAGAGCCAAACAGGGTCTGTAACTGTGCCTGACTATTCCATACCTAAAGAAGACAGGCAGTGGTGGGTTTTCTAACATTACAAATTCAGAGCTGTGTGACAGTGTATGCCTTGTGTATGCCATGTATTGCAACACCATCTAGTGGTACTGTGGAGTTCCCTATCAGGTATTTCTTCCAGTTATGTATAAAATCAGATTTAAAAGCTCTTTTCAGTGGAGATATCCACTGAAGTTTACCGTCAGATTTAGTCCATGCATGGAACCAACAAAATCATGCATTAGACGTTTACCTGTCATTTACCTCTTTTTAGGTACAATTTGTCAATTACTTTTTATGTGTTCATCATCATCATACTGTCCTACTACCTTGCTTGGCCCCACCGACCTGTAATTGCAGTCATTTTTCAGGTCACTGAGATGCCACACTGGCACCAGTCAATGCACTTTTTGCTTTGCCACCAACATAGTGGATCAATTGGTGGTGGCAAAACCAATTTCAAAATGGTTGAAATTGAAAGTGCGAGAGGTTGATAGCAGCAATAACACAAGAAATTATCAAATGGAAGAATGTGTACATTTATACAGTAATGTAAACATTGCTTACTTACTGTAAATATATTGTTTACTCTCTCATATGTAAACGCATTGCTTACCCAGAGTTTTCAAAGGCTGGTGATGAAACAGTAAGTACATTTAGGAATTCCTGATTACTGCGAGGGGTTAGGATGTGCCGATGTCATCCCATGTTTGCCCATCATGATTGAAGACACGTGAATGAATCAGGCGAAGTGAATGAGTCAGACTGATTACTCAACTGAAGTCAAACTGAATACTCAACACCTTTTTGACCACAAAAAAACAGTCTGAGCAGAAGACCTCTTGACAGAAGATATTTGTGGCTTAATTCTCACATCAAAATAAAAAAAACATAAAGCATAATATGTTTTAATTCCTCTCAGAACCTGTTGGCAGACAGCACTTAGGAGCATGCTGTTTTGCAGTGGCTCAGTGAGAAATGTGGGTACAGATATGTTCACTTGACAGACAGTATGAGTTGGTCAGAATTGCTGAAGAAGATTGATAAGATGGTGGCTCTTAATGGAGTAAAGTATTTCCAGTTTGAGGCAGAGAGAACAAATAAGACTATTCAGTTGGACTGGGCAATGGACATCCAACAAATAATGGAACAGATGAAAGAGAAAGAGCTGGGAGCAGAGAGCATGCATACGCCACAAAAAAGTGAGTGAAGCAGGTTCTAGCAAGTTCTGTAGCAAGCCATCATGTAATAAAGACTAAAATATCTAATTTTATATCCTACGTATTTGATTATTATACATACCGGGTATGTCATTGTTATACAAAGATGTCATAATATGTCAATTAAAGATAAAGATTGATTGTCAACCAACTATTTTGACAATTGACATTTTACTTGGGTATAAAAAATGCATAGAAATGGGGAGGGGGCAGTGTGAAATCGTGGAAATACTGAAACAGTGTGAAATGTGGGCTTGATCCCTGACCACTATTGGCCATGTTGACTGACTGTGCTATAACTGATGTGTGTGTTGTTTTGGTTAAAAGTGTATACAAATGTAATAAAATAAACAGATACATATCCAATTCTCAACTTATTTATTGGCTGATTTATTGTCACAAATTATGCTTAATTAATTCAGTAAATAAAGGTTCTAAGTCTTTTTTTCAGTAGAAGAGGATGACCTGCCTGACACAACATTAATAACCTCAATGTGTGCCGCACTCATTTCAGACACAGTCTCTGAGGAACTCTCAGACAACATCTGATAGTTCTGGCATTTATTCCCATATGTCTGGGTTGGAAGGGTACAGGTTTGATGTTGAGGACACTGTCAGCCTCTCAGGCCAGGGAGACACTTCAAGAAGGCTTCAAATTTTAAACAGAATCTTCAAAGTTTCTTAAAGCTCCTGTATTGTAGTATGGTAGTATGTAAGTAATGTGGTGATGACATGGAAGTTTACTATATTTTCAGTTAAAACATTAAGAAAAATATTTATTTGCTAATTAATATGTTGAAACTATTTTACAACTTCAAGTTCTAAATGTCAAATGTTTTGTTTTTAAAAATAGTACAACACATTATGAAAGATATTTCTGTTTTCTCTCTTTATTAATAAGATATTCCACTTAAACCTAAATAGTACAATTTTAGACCTCAGTGATATGGCCTAGATCTTTTGTGTTTTAAATTAATTTACTTTAAATTTATTCGGTTGGATTATTTACCATCTTTAAAAAGTTAGTTATGTACAGTTAAAACCCTTGCCAGTACATTTTAACACACTTCAAATTTAGGTTTATGTTTATGGGTTCTTTGCAGATGCTTTTATCCAAAGTGGCGTACGATACAGAAAATTATTTTAAAAAATCTATTAGGCCTTAAAGCCTAACCATCTAAATACATCAATGATGATCCTTATTCTATTAATAGTAGATATAAATACATAGAGTTGTCTGAGATCTGCAAAGTTGGAGTAATGCAGTTGTTGCCCACCTGGGGGCAGTACCAGCTCTAATCAAAATGGGCACTATTAATAGAACCTCAAAACCCATTTCATGTTGTTAATTTATTAATTTACCTTATATGCTCTTTGTTACTCTCCAAATGTGATATAACTGATCTGTGTGTGGTTCTGGTTACAAGTGTATCCAAATGACAAAATAAAATAAAGTTAATCTTCTACCATAAAGAAAAAAGAGGTTTGTTGTCACAAATTTAATTAATTAAGTATGTAAATAAAGGTTCTAAGTCTTCAGTGGAAGTGGATGACCTGTCTGACAACATCAGTAACCTCAGCATATGCTACACTCATTTCAGACACAGTCTCTGAGGACCCTTCAGACCAAGAGTCCTTACAGGCCCTTTGTTGCTCTCCAAATGTATTATAACACACTGTTCAAGGCTATTTACCAAAAAAGGACGAAATCACAAGCAGCAGCAAGCAGCAAATTATATGGTCACTTACTTTGAGTAGCCTGCAGCCACTTTCCCCTCCAGAAGAAAACTGGTGCTGTAGTCTTGGTTGAGTAGGCTTGGCTGAATTGAACTCCACCAGGTTCTCACAGTCTCCATCCACCTCCACCAGCATGGAAAGACAGCTGCTATGGTAGAAGAGCAAAGACCCACATTTTCCCAGGAGGCTATGGAGTGGACACAGTGGAGTCTGCCCATTATAACAAAACACTTATGTTTGAGTAGCCAGGACTGTGTAGGCACAGTCTGGGACACCATATCTCAAAAAAGATTTGAAAAGAAAGATGGGGGGTGGGGGGTGTAATTAAAGAGACTTTTGCTCAATTTATGACAGATTGAAATCCAGGAATGCACCTTTAACATTTTCCCAGTAAGGCTGAAGTCTTCACTTAGTCTCTCTCTATATACATCCATCCCTTGTGCATCAAGCCATTAGCCTCACTCTCCCTCACTTCCACCTTTAAAACCTTCTGACTGGAGTCTTTTCCAATACTGTTTTCAAAGTTGCTTGAAATCCAGTGGTGATGTCTCAGATTACACTGGGAGGGCCTGCCTTGTTAAAGCAATTTTGTCCCTGGGGACAAGAGGAATTTTTGTTTTTCTAGTCTATAATTAAAAAAAAAACACTGGAAATAAAAAAGGCAGAGGATTTTAACAGGTGTTAACAAGTTGACATGGATATTATGTTTTTGGACATGAACATTAGTGTCTTGGGTTTCTGCCCAATTTCACCTACGTAAAGGTATACAAAGTTAAATGTCCAGGAGCATAAGGAGCCTATAAAAAAAGAACAAATAAATCATCTTTCAAAATAGAATGAAATTAATGAAATTTAAACAAGATAATAGTCTTCAAATACCGTCATGTTTCCTCTTCTGTCTGTCAGCCCTGTTGATTTTATGGCAATTTAAGACATCCTTGGTGAGATCTTAATTAAATAGAGGGGTTCTAATTGTAAGTGATGAGCAAGATGTCAAGTTTAAATTGCATAAACCAGAGCCCCAATGGAGTGAATTGCTAACAAAGCAACGTTCTATGCACAACTACCTCATCTCAGTTCTTATTATGAAACCAAAGATCTTTATTTTACTCTTACGACAAATTTATCTACATATGTTAAATCTATTGCTGAACAGTTGTGAGATTACAGAAATGCTTTAAATGGGCATCGTAATGAAGCAAACAAGGTACAGCACAAGAGCAGAGGTCCCTGTACACTACATCCCCCAGAGAATACAAGTTGTTTCCAGTCAATTTTAATTAGTTTTACAGGTGCTGACAAAAAAAAATCAACTAAAATTTACTGAAAACAAAAGGCAAATTCAGTCATACACAGCATCTTAGCAACATAAAACAAGTGAAGATTTGTATCTTACACTGAACTGACTCTTAAATATAATATATTCTTCAAATTCTATCAGATATCCGGAAAAAAGCACTGAGTTTTATTTAGGCCTACTGATCAGATTTTAAACAGCCTGCTATAGTAGTTCATGAAATTTTATTACACTCTGAGGATACTGGTTTCAATTATGTCATCATAATAAAGCCAATTGAACGAGAAAGCATTTCAAAATAATATAGATATAAATATAAATATAAATAAATAATATAAATATAGATTTTTTCCTTATAAAATAGCAAAAGACATTAAGAAGGCTCAAGCTCTTCACCTCACAAGGATTTTTCAGTCTATCAAAAAGTGTTAAAGTAAGCTCATCTCTGTGCTTACCTTGTATCAGATGGCCAGTTGGGGGGCTTTTTCTTTTGAGGGAAAAGTGCAGGTCAACATGTCCACAGATTGGCCGAGGTTTAACTACTCTATAAAGCCGTCAATGACTGCTTTAAGAGGTAAAAGATGGCTAAACCCAACTTATTACAGAAGAGAAAATGAAAATGGATGATGGGGAGAGCGGACAAACAGAGAGCGGACCACACCCCTGAACCCCTCTCTGTGTTTGCAGACGTGAGACACAGATGAGCAAGAGTGGCGGCCTTATGTAATAAATTACAAACTCTTACACTCGATTTCAGAAATGAAGCATTGAACTGTTGCATCAGTTGTTTACCACCAAATTCCTGTCAGGCAGTAATGGTGCATTGCATCATTGCCAATCAGTGTGAATGATGAGGGCTTAGCAGCTACTGTTCCAGCAATCAGCTGCAATTAATATGACCTAAGACCTAAACACCTTTTAGGTCTGTTTTCTAAATGTATTTTAATACATAGTCTGTGGTAATTGTGATAATTTAACTTAGCTCTCCAAGTGTAAGGTGTAAAGTCAGAGGTGATGTATTGTCCATTGGAAAACTCTTAAGCTTCTCCAGCTCTTCAGTAGACTGTGATTGGGTAAAGCTGTTATCCCAGTGGTGTTGGGTCATCATGCAAGGTAGTTCTATGAATGACTGCTTAGGACTAGGTGGGGAATCAGTCTGCACTGAAACACAGATACACAGGGAGAGACAGGGAGAAGTGTGGCAAAAGTTGGGATTTTAGGTGCACAGAAACACAGGACCACATCAAAGGATCCAGTGCCATCAGGTTTGTGTGATTTTATGATATCAGTAGGATTTTTTTAAATTATTCTAGCTGTATTTAACCATAGATTAAATTTTAACAAAAAAATCAATGCAGCCCTGAAAAGGGTAATCAAACATTGAAGGCAATTAAGTGATATTGATATGATGGAAAAACAGCAGATTGAAATTACATCACTTTTTTATGACTATCAAAGTGATGTGTTTTTTAATGTCAATGTCAGTGTCTTTTGTAGCTTGTTATTCAACAATCAAACTGTGAAACTGAATGAAAAGTCAGTCAATAATGGCAACACCATTATTTGGTATAAAACTGGTGAACTAGCCACCTAAAAGGCACACAAAATCTTCCATACATTTTCCTTCTTATTGGCACTGCTACAAAATATTTAATTGGTGTTTGAGTCAGCAATGTCATGCTGTAACCAGGTGTTCTTTTATGTTGTGGTGTGGTTCCCACCCTCCACCCAGCTCCAGCTACACTGTCCATATCCTGGATGTCTGGCGGGAGTTCATGTGGCTATATGCCATCAAAATTAATTTGGAGATGGTACCAAAATGAATTTTCTGATAAAAAAAGGATACTTAGAGTAGTGGCTAAAAGAGACACATATTAGGCATTAACACTGAATTGTAAAATGAATGAAAACAGACGTGTCTTTGTCTTACTGCAGTGATCTGGATGGACAGGATAGCTCTGCAAACAATAAAAGAGTCTCCATATTTACCACACTGTGGCACATTTTACACCATGTAGCCTGCATGAATACAACCACATTTGCACTAATACCTCTAAGCTTGCTAAGGTGATTCCTTTACTATTATTCGGATAGGCGCATTAGTACCCATGACTCGTGGCTAATTTGGAATGCTAAAGTGGACAAGGAACTAAAATAAAACCAGACAGTTTGTCATAAATCTTATCAAGTCCAACCATATTCAGAGAAGAGCCTGTGAAAGAGCTACTGTTAATGTCACGACAGCACATAACATTATGCAAACATTCATGAAAAACAAAACCACAAATCTTCAAGAGCTCCGATAATTTGAATGTTTAGTTGGCAAACACAGGAAGCAGTGCTGTCTTTTCTGGAAAAAGTCTAGGAGGGAGAGACTTCAGCCGAAAAAATATTTGTTGTCTCTTTTTTTCTATGACCTACCCCAGCACGTGAGCTGCATTTACTTTTAGTGACTAGTCCTCTTTACTTAACCTTGAAAAGAAGCACTGGAACCTTCCTGGAGAACTGTGACAAAGATGTGTGTTAACTATCATAAATGTCACACACTTCTCACCGCTCTACATGGTCAAATTCATGTTGACCCATCTCCCAGGTAACAACAGCAGCAGATGCTGTTAATTTACATTTATTAGGAGCCAGACACCCATGTTTACTTAGATCTGCAGTTAATCATTTTGTGCAGTGATACCAGATACCTTTAGGAATATGGTCACTGTCGCACATAATGGACATGCGTTTGAATTGTCTCTTCACACGCTTCAGGGATGGTACTAGGTAGGAAACTAAATGAAAGGAAAACAACTGATGATATTAATACTGAAAATAGTTCTTAATTATTATATTTCTCATATCAAGTCTCCCCAAGAAAGAAAAAAACTTTACTTAGTGTCTGCATTTTGTTTATTTTCCGCAAGATAATAATTCTTCCTTATTTCAGGTTGACTTCACTAGACGGAACACTACAAAGGGCTGTCTGCTCATAGAAAACCATGAGGGCCCTCTTTATCAATTATACCCTGCTCTTCATCCACAGACCAGCCAATGCTTCTGTGGAGGAGCTGACGGTGTTCAAGAAGTGCTCGGACATGCCGGAGGTCCTACTATTTTACTTCTGTCTGCAGTTCATCAACCTGTTCCTGGGCATCCCAGCTAATGTCATGGTCCTGTGGCTTATCCGTAAGACTAAAGGTGACTCATCCACATCAGACATCTTCATCTTGCACCTGGCCATCCTGGACACGTTCTTTTGCCTCATCCCGCCCCTGGAGTTTGTCAACCTCATGTACCTGACGACGGACAGCACCTGGTACGTGCTGCGGTTTTTCTATGGCGTGAAAGACTCCTCGCCCCTCTTCCTCTCCTGCATCTGCATGGACCGCTACATGGCCGTGCGCCACCCCATCACCTTCACTGAACTCAAGGACCGCAAGCACCGGTCTGTCTGCGCTGCTGTCGTGTGGCTTATCACATTGGTGTATGCCGCTGCAAAGTGTGTGGGCAACATCCCCAACTTCGAGAAGGCCTTTACCGTCATGATCCTGGCCGCCTTCGCCTTCATGGTCTTCTGCAACATCTCTATTCTCTGGGCCTTGAGACAATCGGGCCCCGGGCGTGACGAGATGCACCCAGTCAAGAAGAGGGCATTCAAGATGGTGCTCATCATTCTGGCCATCATTGTCTTCAACTACTTCCCTCCTGTCGCTCTCTTTCCGTTTCAGGAATACTTCACTGCTGATGTCTTCAGCTGCTACATCCACTACATCGCATTCGGCTTCATGGACATCAGTAGCAGCATCCAGCCATTACTCTATCTATCCAAGGACAAGTTGACTATTCCCACCTGTAGAGTTAAAGATGACTGTTGCTGCTGCTGCTGCTGCTGCCACTGCTGTATTTGTAGTGTGACTGGTGAGATGCAGGTAAGCACTTAGAGATAAACTGAGGTTCCCAGAGTAGCTTCTAGGTAGCATAAAGGAAAAAAAAACTGAAATAGACCTGTGCTGGAATGTTAGTTTTTTCCTTATGTTGAGGAAATTAGTCGTACTCCACTTGGGAGACTGGGCTACCTGCATTTAATCAGTAGATGGTAATCTCATGCTTATTCTTTGGTGTTTTATATATTATATGACTTAAACAGTCTTTTTGTACTACACACAGTGTATATGTATTTTATATTTAAATGTAAAATGGTAACAAGACATGAGTGTAGATGAATGTAATGTGATAACATGCTTTCACAGTATGTGTCACGATAAAAAAGTCTTTCAAGAAAATCCTGTTTTCTGTCAAAGAAATAAAGACTAACAAAAGTAAAGTAAAGGCCAATACTGCTGATTATAAAGCATTGGTTTATATGGTATCTGAATAAGCTTGTTCTTTCCATTTCCTGACCTATAAGAAGTATCTAGTGTCAACAGTGTGGAAAGCATATGATTAAACTTTTACAGCCAGTGCAAACACTGTTATATGTACTGTCATGGTCTAAGCAAATGTATAAATCTTGTATGTTGCTGTTAGATATTGAAAATATAAAAGCAAAAAAATAAAAAGACATATATATACATTTATAGTCTTCACATCAATTAAATCAATGTTTATATCATATACTATATATATATATATATATATATATATATATATATATATATATATATATAACTTGTATAAAATGTGCAGTAAGGAGCACTAGCACTAGATGTCTGTTATGTCTGTATAAATCTCTTATTAGACACTTTTCCAACACACCAAGTTTATTTAGTGCTATCAGAGAAACTCCACAAAATGTTTTGTGAATAAGCTTGTTCTTTCCATTTCCTGACCTATAAGAAGTATCTAGTGTCAACAGTGTGGAAAGCATATAATTAAACTTTTACAGCCAGTGCAAACACTGTTGTATGTCATGGTCTAAGCAAATGTATAGATCTTGTATGTTGCTGTTAGATATAAATATATATATAACTTGTATAAAATGTGCAGTAAGGAGCACTAGATGTCTGTTATGTCTGTTTAAATCTCTTATTAGACACTTTTCCAACACAGGTTTATTTAGTGCTATCAGAGAATCTCCACAAAATGTTTTGTAATTTTGTGGTTTTATATAAAACAATGTACTGGAAGTGTGAAGACCTTTCAGATCTTGAGAAGATATTACATTTATGCATTTAGCAGATGCTTTTATCCAAAGAAATTCACAATGCTCAAGGGCACAACAGAGGCAACCAGAATTTGAATCCATAATTTCCTTGCTACTAGCATGCTGACCAGGTTCCTTTACTGCTACGCTACCACCGCTCTGTATATTAACAGAATGTTATGAAAACTATTTTGTGTTTACATACTGCTTAACACCACTTGATGTACCTTTAACAACAATGATGCAATATGGGAATTATACACTGAATTGAGTGAGATAAAGTACAGCTGCATGGCAACCCTTCTACTATGCAATGACAATAACCCATGATATTGAATCAATGACACATTTTAAATTACCTGACAGTGGGGTCATTAAATCAGCCTAAAATCACTGTTTCACTGTACTGTGCTGATAAAGGCTATGAAAATTCCACAGACCATAAAGTAATTTACGCTCTTCTGGACAGTTGTTGCAAGAGCAGCTACATTAGTACATTTGCCTTACATGTGACAGAAGGTGATAAACAAGTATACACTGCAATCATGTGGGTGAAGGCTCTGTCTAAAGCTTGTCAAGCGTGCCAGTGTCAGAACTAAACAAGATGTGCACCAAACCAAAATCGACACAACGTCGATGTCCTGGCCACAGTCCTACAACACCAACCATCTAACTGGATTGGATCACTGAACTGGAGCAGCCCCACAGCAGCTGAGGCAACCTGAGCCTCTCCACGGAGAAGCAGAGCATTTAGTCAGTATAAAAATAAAGGACCCCGGCTACTTCAGTATGGCTGAGAGCATTAATCAGGCTCAATCACGGCAGTGCTTTGCAAATATGTTCAATGATAGTCTCACATTAGATGCACATACTGCATTTGCTCATTATTTAATGGCATATTCAAGGATGGTTTAATGGCTGCATTTTATTTTTAATTTTCTTCAGGTATAAACGGCACAATGGCTAAACCTTTGTAGAAGATACATCGACACAGCTGAACATCCTGCTACAACACCTCTGAATGATTGTTGATGTAACAATATAGATTTTTTCAATGAGAGTTTAAATAAATAATTAACATTTTATATCATGATGCACACACACACAAGGCTTTAATTGTTCTCTACAAGCACTTTCATTATTTAGATCCCATTCAAAAAGTCTTGTAGTAGGTGAAGTTACAATAAAATATAACAAATACATTACTCTTGAAGCACTTGAAGCAATCTATAGTACAGGTCATTTGACTTAGCTTAAAGTGGGTGCTATTACAATACCACACTATAGACAAGAATCTGAATGTCTTGGACTAGAAACTAACATCAGGTAACCATCTCACTTAAGCAACAACAAAAATGGGACATATTTAAGTGTGGTTCTATTATAGTGATTAGAGTATTGCACTAAATAGTTACATTCTGTAAATGGACTGTGATAATCATTCTTAAAGGTAATTCCTGTGCTACAGAACTGTAACATGTTTGAAAAATAACTAGGGATTCATCATTGATTTTTCTTTTTCAAGAGTATGAAGAGACATAATACCTTCTATAGAAAATTTGACAGTACAGTAGCTTCTACACCAAGTATCCCTCTTAAATTCAGTGAAACACTTACAATAAAATGAAAAGCAATCCAGTAACAATATATACTGACTGATGTTCACTGAACAGTGATTACCCTTTTTTGGTGCTTGATCTTCAGTATCGTACGTGTCATGAATGCAGTAACTTTACTTTTTTTACTAAAGGTAAAAAAAACAGATTTGTGCAAGTTCAAGAAAGACAAACAAACAAATAAAAACAGTAACAAAAACAAAAACCATGGAACAGTAGCCAGTCTGAGGTCTCCTCATTCACATTCAACCTTTACAGTACTAGCGTGTGGCACATCTGAAGTGCTAAGGCTGAGGCTCTCTTGGCTCGGAGTCAGAGAGAGTTCTTCTGAGGCTGCTTCACCTCTCTCACTGGCCAGGCTCTTCTCCTGGACATGAATCTTCTGGTGCTTCTTGAGCGTGGACATGTCGCTGTAGTTCCTGCCGCACTGCTGGCACGTGTACAGCTTCTCCTTGGTGTGCACCTGCTCGTGACGCTTTAGGTGGCCCGCGCGGCTGAAGCTCTTGCCGCAGAAGGTGCAGCTGTACAGCTTCTCGCCCGTGTGTGTCCGCTGGTGCAGCTTGAGGCTGCTGGCCACGCTGAAGCGTTTGCCGCACTCGGGGCAGCCGTAGGGCTTCTCGCCCGTGTGCATACGTTTGTGTATGGTCAGGTGACCCGCCTGGCTGAAAGTCTTGGCGCACAGGTCACAGCTGTATGGTCGCTCGCCGGTGTGGATGCGGTAGTGCGTCTTGAGGTCACCCATGCCGTTGAAGCGCTTGCCACACTGGCCGCAGCCGTACGGCTTCTCACCCGTGTGGATGCGCTCGTGGATGCGCAGGTTGCCTGCGTTGCTGAACGTCTTGCCACAAAAGCCGCAGCTGTACGGACGCTCCCCGGTATGCGTGCGCAGGTGCACCTTGAGCTGGTTGTGCTCGCTGAAACGTTTGGCGCAGTGCGGGCAGCAGTAAGGGCGTTCGCCCGTGTGCACGCGCTTGTGAATACGCAGCTGGCCCTGATGCCCGTAGCTCTTACCGCACAGGTTGCAGCTGAACGGCCGCTCGCCTGTGTGAGTTCGCCTGTGTGACTTGAGCAAGTCGGCACGGCCGAAACGCTTGCCGCACTGGCCACAGGTGTGTGCCTTCTCGCCGCTGTGGATACGCAGGTGGATGTTTAACGAGCCCGCACGGCTGAACATCTTGTTGCACTCAGGACAGTGATAAAAACTGGGAGGGGTTTTGGTTTCAGACAGGCACTGCTTGTCAACAGGCAACATCAAGTTCTCAGCAGAAACATCTTCGTCTGATGGCGGTGTGTTCGGCTGGTTTATTTCAGACCCCGCCACTCCAGTCTCTTGTCTATCAAGCAAAAACCCTGTGGTGGCAGAGAAGTCTGCCTCAACATCCGAATCTAGCCCTGGTGCATTCTCCTCTTTGTGTGCCATCCTCAACCTCCTCTCCATCTCTTCTGTCTCTGAGTCCCCAAAGCAGCTGCCTTCATTGTCACTGGCCCCCAAGTGGCTATCAGACACAATAGTGACCCGCACGTCATTGTCACTGTCTCTAGAATCTGAGCCGTACAGTTCGCTACTGCCATACGGTAGCTCTATGTCCTCCATCTTGATCGGTTTAGTTGCCACAAGGTTGAGAGGGGACTGAGCCTTCGAGAGGTCAATGGCGCAGCCATCCTCCAGGTCAGGGTCGGATTTGACAGTAAAAGTGAAAAGTGAGCTCGAGTGGCCTCCTATCCTGTCTGGAGATGGCAGTTGATCTGGTGTTTGCCTCCCCATCTGAGCACAGCCTTCGCCCTGGCCGGGCTGCTCTCGCTGTGGTCGTCGGGACTTAAGCTTTCTCCTGTTCTGGGTAGGAGGCCTTGAGTGCTTTGGTGTTGAGGTACAAGCCACATCAACACATAAAGGGTCGCCTGGATATTGTTCTATGGGGGTGTCCACAGGGGAAGTGATGTGATTGCTCTCATTGACTGGAAGAAAGAGAAAATGTTATGTTGTACTGTACTGTGCTACTGATGCCATTTGTTATAATGTGTTGTTAAAATCTGTACATATTAATATATTTATAAATAAAATATCTTCTCTTATCAAATGTATGTCTCTGTTAAACTTAAATGGTTTAAGAAATATTTTCAGCATTGATTTTTCTTTTTCAAGAGTATGAAGAGACAATACCTTCTATAGAAAATTTGACAGTACAGTAGCTTGTACACCAAGTATCCCTCTTAAATTCTTCAATAAAATTAAAAGCAATCCAGTAACAATATATACCTTAGACTGACTGAGGTTCACTGAACAGTGATTACCCTTTTTTGGTGCTTGATCTTCCGTATAGCACACACAAAAACACTATAGTCATACTTCTGGGCATCCTACTTGCATTCTCAAGCGCTCTCTTCGCAGAGCAAAACGCCATTATTTAAATGCTAATAATGAGGTAGTACGTATTGAAAATGTCCATGTTGTTTCAGTAAATGGTTGGTTAATTAGCTATAAATAGATCACTTCCATTATGGACAGGATGACAGCAAATCTGCAAACTCTGTTGTAGGCGGGTCTGTGTGTGCCATAAGACCGCCCCGTTTAACAAAACATTCTTCGAACTTGACCCCTAGCCCTAAGAAATCCACCAAACGTGTCAGACAGATAAGGTGCTTTCAACTGTGCATCCCCTTCAAAGCCAATGCAACAACGATTCTCTGTGATTACGCTCACAGGTTATAGTAAATAGGCAGTTCTGCTGACAATCATAAACATATACTACTCCACTCTTCACATAGAAGGATTAACGTAATAATGCCACACGCACAGTCGTGTTCCTCATTACCATACCTTTGCTCTCCGTCTTTATTCTTATGTCACTTTCGTACAGTCTGCGCCTGAGGTCTTCATTTTCAGTTTCAATCATCTGAATTTTATCTTGATACTCGGCCAAGGTCTCCTCAACAGACTCCAGAATGTCATTCACGGTTGCTTTGAAAATTTCATTTAACGACGACTCCAAAAATGATTTTAAATTACTCGGTTTCTCCATGTCTGCAGAAGTTATTTGATCACGGATGACAGTAGAGTATTTTGACACAGTATTATTTCCCGTGAGGGTGTGATCAAGCGTGTGATGCTGCCGTGTACCCAGTAGCTCCGTTTGCGGAACAAAGCCGTCGGACACTGTTGACGCACTTGCAGCGACTGTAGTTTTGTCATGACCTTGCTGGAGAACAGTAAAGACTGCCGCCCCTGGTGGCTTGGAGTTTAGAAGTTCCTTACTAATAGGTTAAGTGTCAGTAGCCTCTGCACTTTCTATTACATAGAAATTGTGTACTTTCTGTGGGTTGCCTATTACAAAGGCATTCTTTATAGGCCTCCCTTAACAGTTGAAAATGATCGACTCGTCTTTGCAAAACTGACAGTAAATAATGAAATGAGTAATGTTACACTTCAGCCCTTGCTGGGTCCAAACACGCCTGAATAAATTGGGAACAATTGATTACCAAAATGAAGTGCAGCCGTGGATGAGGGAAGGCAAAGATTTTAGAAACTTTGAGGCAGGCCGTAGGCTAACAGAACAAGAAACATTTGGTTGTATGAAATAGCTAAAGCATGAGTAATTAAATGCTTCATAACGTCACGCCATACATCAGGGAAATGGCTTTTAATCTATAGATCCATACTTCGTAAGGGCCATAATCTAACAAGAAAATGCTCGTCTTTTAGCAAATGCGCCACAGATGTGTAATTATCATTGGGCTAAATAAGCACCCTCAGGCTAAATAATCACCTTCACTTTCCAACTCCACTCTCACTAACTTTTCAAATGAGTGCAAAATGTGATCTCCTACCCCCTCTAGTGGATGAACGAATGGGAGGAATGCAGTTCAACTCTTCGCTACTCCTTGTCAGTCAAATGGCCTCAGGCGATGGGTGTCGGCTCCACTGTCACAGGTAATGCTAGCCTATCTTTCCGCGTTTCGCTGTGCTCCAATCAGCAGTGCCTTTTCCCCGTGCATGATCTTCCTCAGACAGTTGCCATCGTCAGCCTCCTTTTCACTACTAATGTAGTTGCAAATGCGACATATTTGTTTCCTTGTATCTTTGTCCATGTTTCATGTCAGAGTTACCGGAGAAGAACCAAATACTAGGGGCTTGGATGAAAGAAAGAGAGAAACAGGAAAGTTCCTCTGTAGCAGACTGAACACCTGGCGCGGGAATCGGGGAGTCCGCATGCCGGGGGTTTGTTGTGATTCACGACCATGAGCTGTGCAGCTTCTCTCTCTTTCTTCCTCTAACCATTTGAGGGATTTCGGGAAGAGCCTTTGGTGTCAGTTGATCGCGTGGGAGGCTGACACGAACTTGACTTTGGCTTGAACATCAGAGAGGTAAGTAAGTGCTGATAATTTGAACTGTAGTGGTTGCAGTATGCAGTATACAGTTTTTCTGCATTACCACAACTGTGTCTAGTATTCTGGAATTACTCTAATTACACTAAAAAAATTTGGAAGACTGCAGTTTCACTCAACAATTTCAGTGACAAAACACTAAATCCATAATGGATTAAGGTATTGCCACCCACCTTTTGAAGCTGTAACAGTTCTTTGGAAAGGCTTTGGTGTCTCTAGTTTCTTGCCCATTTATTCAGAACCAATGACCGTATATGACATCATTATTCAGAGCACCATTTGTGGATTCAGACAGTGACAAACTTCTATTTAATGTTAATTATGCATCTGCCTTTACCTAAGGCACAGACAAAGACGTCTCTCTATGGCCTGTTATTATCTGTGTGTCTTGTTAAGTGATGAACCAGACAACACAGCATCTGTGTGACGGAACTGTCAGTTGTGCAGTGCAAATGTCAGCTGCTGATAATGTCTGTTGCTTAATAGATAGATCTGGTTCCTTTTTCTTCTACTTCTACTTTCTTTGCCCTGTCGTACAGGTTGCTGTCCCTTTTCAAAATTAAGGGAACAAATAGAGCACAAATATTATAATTTAAATCACGTCGTCGTTCACCCACTCTATTGTGTACTGTACACAGCTGAGGTTAAAGCTGTGGCAGAAACTGCAGATTAGATGTGACTTGTCAGTGTTATTATACCAAACATGACTGAGGAGAATTGTGCATCAAAGTCTGATCGCCTGCCCTTTCACGAGTCAGAAGTCATATATAGCTCTCTGTAGACCTAAAGCCAAAACACGTGTCTACATGTCTGCACATATCTGTAATGTATGTAGCCTATTTTATGTCTGTGGTGCATTGTAATGCATTGTTTGTGCTGCAATCTTTGATTATTCTTCCAATTCTATGAAGGAAGGAAAGTTAGTGGTATTTGTGTGGCACGTCCTGTATGTCAGTGTAATGTTTCATACCTTTCTTCAACAGGAAGTGAGAAGTAAGCATCACCACAGGAAGCTGAAGGCAACATGCACCCGGATGTTGGTTAGATGATGTGAGTCTAAGGAAGAGAAAGTTGTAAGCGAGCAAAAGACAGAGACAGAGAGAAAGACCCTAAAGAAAGAGAAGTGGTTCTAAGATCTTGCACACCATTTCTTTATTACACTGTCTTTGCTCATTTGAACTGGTTGTAGTTCCCTAATTTAAATTTGGCTTCCAAACACTGTCATTGAAATATTAATGCCTGATATCTCGCTCTGCCGACATGTTTTTTTGGTGTGAGTGTGCACCCAAGCTGGACACTGAGTTGACTATGACAACGGACTTCTCGTTTATTAGTGTTGTCCTAGAGGACAAAGATAAGTGAGCACAGAGGATTGACATGAATGAAACCCAGGCCCACGCCCTCAAAAGATCAGTGTCTGCCTTAATCTTCGCTTGACACCTTCTCTGCTTCCACTCAGTATCTTGCTGCGGAGGTTTTTCATTTGTGGTCAGGAAGTTCAAACGCACCCCTTGCATTTCAGCAAAAAAAAAAAGCACATTGCAAAGCACATCCGCTCAGGCTGAAGGGCAAGGTCTCAAAATTCTGATGGTTCTTGACAGATATTCATATGTGTCTAAAGCGATCAGTAAGTCCTCTCTTTTTGTTCAGTTGTATGAGCAGGTGATGTTTGAGGATGTTAACGTTTAATGAGTGTGGAGTTTATGTATTGTGTATTTGCATAGGTACATGCCGATGAGGAACTTGACTTGCCGGCAGTGTAAGAGTGACGTCTGAATTAGCCTATTTGTCCATGTAAAATAATTACGACCCATTTAAATGTAGCTCTTTGCACGTTTTACACAAAAATGATAACTAACCTAGAAAGTTGTTCACTTGGTTGATGTGACAGGACAACTAGGTTTGCCTATTGTTGGTATTGCCTTCTAGGGAGTGGCTGCTGTGTGTGCTCTCAGAAAGAGGACCTGTTCAACTGCTTTGTCTTGTGTTTGTGTTGTGTCAGTCTATAAAATGTTTGTCATTGTTTATCTTAGTTTATAAATAGAGTTATGAGTTATGTACCTGGGTAACTGTACAGGTTGAACAAAATCCTTTTTGTAGGTTGATAGATTATTAGTAAAGGCTTCACTGACATCTTCTGTGTAATAGTTTTTTTTTTATCACTGTTCACCGATGGCATTTTCCTTTCTTTCAGACACTGCTGAGTCTTTCAGATCGTGCTGGGCTAGGTGTTAAAATACCTTCTTTGTTCACCTCTAAAGCTGTGATGTTGCTACTGTGGCATTCAGCGGATATCAGAATGAACGCCCCTGTTGCCACCCGCGAGTGAAACTGTACTGAAGTCCCTGAACTGACGCCTCTGTCAAAATGGAGGAGGAACAGAATGGTCCTCTTTGCGCTGGGTTTCAAAGTGTTATCCCCAGTATTTTGGAGGAAGGAAGTTGCAAAGACCTGTGTGGAGACGGGAGCCTTCATTCTGGAAGGGGACCTATGCCCTGTGATGAGCCTGAGTCTCTCGCCGCTTACCCCATCACCCTTCCCAGCATGCCGCTCTCCTTCGCCACTGTCCAATGGGACGTGCCCACCACCCCTACGGACCTCCCCTCGCCAATGACGGACAGCAGCTCCATGGACGAGCTGAGCTGTACCGATGGGGTCAGTCCAGACTGGGTTGTGAACCCTCTCTCCCTGGTCCCGCCAACACCCACAGAGTCTGTGTCAGCTGACGACATGCTGCCTGATGGAAATGAGGTCACCTTACCACAGTCAGTGGCACTTTCAGATCAGCACACTGATTCCAACCAACAGGTATGGCACTCAGATCAAAAGTCTGATGCGGTTTGGATTCATTGTCCACTTTGATTGCATTTTTTTGAATTACGAATGTGCATGAATTATATATATTTTATTATGTATAAAACCGATGTATAGAATTACATGTAACAAATTAGTCTTGCCATGCCTGTATATTTTTGACAAACTGTAAGCAAGTGAGACAAATGCGTTATGGAGCATAACCATATTTGAATTGCTAAATTAAGAACCTTGGTGTTTTTATGTGTGCCCTCATGTTCACCTGTATGTATGTTTGTGTGTCTACTGCCTACTGACTGTGGAAGAGTATTTGTGCTGGACTGTGCTGAAAATGGCCCTAGGTCTGTGTGTTTCCTGTCGTCAAATTGATAAGTTAATTTTCGTTATGAGTATGAATGCAATGGAATGAGAATATGGGCAGCTAGCCACAAACTTTGTACAAAGTTCTCCGTTCACCCTGCGTGTCTGCGTGTGTCTTTCTGGCCTTCTTTTCTGCCTTTGCTGTCTGCATCAGGCAGTGCATGTGCTAATACAGTCCCATCTGTGTTGTGCTTCTCATGACAGACTTGTGATTCTCTGAAGGAGGATGTGACCAAGTCTCTGATGGCGACAGGTGATAACGAAGAGCCATCACCGTCTGGTGACGAAGGTATTCTACCCTCACATCTTCTTCCATTTTTCAAGTTTAAGGTGTTATGTAAACACACTTAAAGAATCACTTTCTGGTATTACACCTAAAACCTCAGTTTAGAACTTGATTCTTCTTAGATGTTTCACAAATTCTGTATTGGTTTAAGAAATTAGGAATGTGTTGATGAATGCCTCTAACAGCACCAAACTGTAATCTAAAACTTCTGTACTGTAAAAACTTCTTCCTTCTCAGGGGAGGATGTGTCATATTAACTGGACAGTATGATATGGACTGTATCTTTTTGAAATTCAGTTAATTACATACCAGATGTAGTGTTTTTAATGGAAGTATGAGTCCTATTACTATGTCTGCATCAGTGTTTTAATGTAGTCCTGGCCTTTCAGTGACACTTGAGTCATCCTACTGCATTTGCAGCTCAGCACATGGAATGTGATATGAGTAGCCTGAGGCAATGGTCTGACTGTATTAATGAGCACCATTGTGTTTCAAACAGAGATAAGCCCGTCTGAAGAGCCCACAGCGGAGGACACGGGCTCAGCCGAGACCGAGTGCACCAACACATCCAAGCTCCCAGAATGCAACAGCGATCATGCAGAGACTCCTGGTGAGGAAGGGAGTCATGTGTCAGCTCCAGAAATGGAGGAGGGAGAGGAGGACCAGCCCCTGATAGAGACCAAGGAGCAGCAACAAGAGCAGGACTGCTGTACAGATGGAGGAGGTGATGGCAGGATGCTGGAGGAGGAGGTGGTGGTGAACATGTGGTGTCGCTCGGCTCGAGATGGAGAAGAAATTGCGATAGACAGCAATATGTGCTGTGGTGATGAGAACACAGCAGGGTGAGTACATGAGTTACTAATGTAACAGAATAGAATGAAAATAGTGCAAGGAAATATGCTTGTGTTCCTGACCACACCACTTACTCACCACTATGACAGGCCTGTCTTTTTATATTTGTATGGTTTGGAAAGATGTCATTGACGATGCGGATTGAATTCTTAGTTTTTCTATTGCTTGTAAGTAAGAACTTGCTACACAGTACACAGTATACTTCAGTTGTTGGTGGGTCGTGTTGAGCTGTACTGTTTGTGAATTTATTGTTTTCTAGGGAGCCCACTGCACTGACCCAAGAGAGCCCAGACAGAGAGGAAATACCAGTGTCAGGGGAAGACGAACAGCGTGACCCTGACGAGGACCCCACGTCTGCAGACCAGATGACGCCGCCTGAGCCCACCGAGCCCCAGGAATGCCTGCAGCCCCATGAGAATGAGTCAGACAGCGGGGAGGATTCGCCGCAGACACACGGAAGCCTCACAGAGCAGGGGGAACCTCTAGAGACTGCTGAGGAGCTTCAGCCAGAGAGTTCCAGCAGCCCTGGGGAGACCATGGCACGTGAAGAGGGGTCGGACAGGGAGCAAGGGTCAGAGGTCACTCAGCTGATGCATGACAGTGAAACGCCCACACCGACCGAGGCGCAGATTAAGGAGTCTTCAGACAGTACTACAGAGAGTGAAGGAACCAAGACGTGTCAAACTTCTGAAGGTGTAGAAGTTGGAGAGGTAGAGGAAACAGAACTTGAAACAACAGAGCATATAGAAGAGACAGAGGAACTGAAGTGTTTGGGTTACCGGCCAGAGGTGGAGAACATGGAGGAAACCTCTTTACAGTCAGAGGAGACGGAACAGTCGCTAGGCACAGTGGAATTAGAACCCTCTGAGATGGAACAAGCAACCATGGAGACGGAACACATGGAGGAGACAATGCATGGTGGACTCTCAGTTGAGACAGAACATCCAGGCGAGACTGGTATGGAGGTCTCAGACATGACCAAATCAATAGGACAGTCAGATGAGACTCAAGGAGGAGAGTCAAGTGAGATTAATCAAACTGAAGAGCCCGCTGAGATGAACCCTACAGAACAGACAATACAGACTGAAACCAAAGAGTCAAATGACACCCAGCTAACAAATGAATCGGAACAGGCTCCAACTGAAGAGTCAGAAGATGCTGGCCAAACAGACAGTGATCCGGAACAATCTGAAACCAAACAGTTAGAAGGTCAGGTCATTGAGCAAATAGAGGCGTCACCACAGACTGAACGAACAGAGCAAACTGAATGTGCTAAATCCAGTGTGCACAGACAGAGAGAGACGGAGCAGACTGCGAGCGAGCGGGAGAGCGAGGGCTCATTACAGAGACATATGGAGGAGACGACAGAGCAGTTGGAGGGACAGATGCAGGGGACGGGGGATTCGAAGACGGTGGAGGAGGAGGTGGAGGTGAAGGCGTACATGAATGGAGGTGGGGTAGACCGAGATGAGGCGCGCAGGTTGGCGGAAAAGCTCTTCAGGCTGGAGGGTATTCACCGCACAGATGTGGTCCGACATCTGGACAAAGAGTAAGGGTGATGGGGCCTCCCCAAATCTGGGTCCTTTACACTGTATGTCTGTGTGTGTGTGTGTGTGTGTGTGTGTGTGTGTGTGCATGCACGTGTGTGCTTGTGCGTGTGTGTATGTGAGAATCATGTCATAGTATTACTGCTAAATCATGCTTACATAACAAAACAAAAACTGACAATGTGTTGTCAAAGCATAACAAAAAGCATGGTTGTTGTTATTATAGTGATGCGTGTAATGTCGTGCTTCCACCCATTTGTCTCAGTTCCCTATGTTTATGCATTGAGGTGATTTCAGCTGTGCTGTTGGGAAGGAGTATCTCACTTGTGCCATGTCTGTTTCAGTAATGATTTCAGCCGTGTTGTTGGGGAGGAGTATCTGAAGTTTTTTGACTTCACAGGTCAAACTCTCGATCAGGCTTTGAGGTGAATTTCTGCTTGGTTCTGTTGAGTCCTTATATGTTTATCTGTGTATGTGTGGGTCTTGGTGTTTGTGTGTGTGGGGGGGGAGGAAACAAACTGCACATAGATATTAAAACATATAATCGATCTTTATGATCAGTATGATTAACTGGATATGATGAATGACATCATAATGAGCCATTTATCTGGCTTGCCAAGTGAGCGCCATCTCGTCATACTGAGAGCAAACCCAAACTCACACATGTCTCCTGTCTCTTCCCTCCTGCCAGGGCTTTTCTGAAAGTGGTTGTGTTGATCGGTGAGACGCAGGAGCGGGAGAGGGTTCTTCAGCAATTCTCCAGTCGCTTCCATGAGTGCAATCCGCATGTCCTCCCCTCCTCAGGTAACTAACCATGGGGAGCTCTGATTCTACTTGCAAACGGCAATTACATGTGATCCTCTGCTTTTGTTCACACTGTTCATTAGCTATTGATGACGCATTTATAATTCAGACCATTGACGTAGTGATGTTGGGTTTTTTTTCCATGGAAACAGGGAAGTGTATTTAAGAGTGTCATACTACTCATTGTGGAAAAGTACTCTGGATCTGAACATCTGCCACTTGGATATGGTGTGTGTTCATATGGATGTGTTTCAGGTCAAAATGTGTTTTTGCTTCCCCATAGGTGAAGTTCTGACTCTCACTTGTGCAATGATGCTTCTGAACACAGATCTTCATGGACAGGTGAGGTGTACAGTGAAATATTTATGTGACTTTCAAAATGGCCACCAGTAATAAAAGAAGTAGGTTGTGAATCAGTCTTGGTGTGTATTTTAATACACCGATGGATTGCATCTTTGCAGTAGTGCACAGTAGAGCAAAACCACACAATACGTGCACGCAAGCCATAATGAAGTATCACTGCTGTATAACATCTACACATGCTGCAGGTTTTCAACATCTAAAAATGCACACTGAAGTTGTACATTCATGAATACATATCCACATGCTCTGAAAATTGGACTTGACACAGAAATTGTTTTATGGTGCATAAAAAAATGACTAAATATGTAAAATAATACAATACTTGATCATGCTCTGTCATATCCATAACATCTCATTGTCACGTGAGTGTCTTGAGTATTGTCTCAGCAATGGTTGCTCTTGATCTGATCCACAGAATGTGG